>JAGFNK010000186.1:0-93208 GCA_025769875.1 Russula earlei | reverse complement strand
TCTCAGTCTCAGCCTCAGTCTTCTCAGTCACAGCCCTGCTGCTTTAGTAGTTTCACGGCGACACCAGCACGCCACACCGTCGCAACCCCCCCTCGCCACCAGCACCACCCCAGAAGACCAAGAAGGCCTCAGCCACGAACTTAGCCACAACACGCCACAACAGGAGCAGAAGCCGCTGCCACGCCGCCGCCGCCGCAGGAGAAGCAGTCGCCAACGCCAACAGCACACCACACACCCTCCCACATCCCTCCCCATCCATTCGTTGCGCTCTCGCCCACGTCTGCTGCCGACACCTGCAGTGGAGATGACCCCACACCGCCGCCGCAAGATGACAGATCCCACCCCCGCGCAAGCTGCCCCATGCATCCTCTTTCTCGAATCCTCACCACCTACGTCTCTATCTACGAACTCATGCTCACCACCTACGCCTTTGCTCCTCATCCACGCCTGCTGCCACCACCTGCAATGGAGATGACTCCTGTATATAAAAACACCCTAGCTACTCTGTAGTAGAAAGAGTTCAGAATAGGACCCCTCTTTGCAACCCACTCCTCTCTGTCTGTGAAAAACAAGAAGGATGGTCAGAATCGAGAGGTGAGAGGGGTGATGAGTGGCTGGCCACGACTCCAATTGCACTGGAAATAACGTTGCACACCACAACACTTGAGTCAAAAACACTATGGGGGCTGCCTCAAGACTGCCCATGGGTACAACATGAGGGAAAAATAATAGATATAGACCATGATTTTGAGTTGTAATTCATCTAATACACATGTGGAGGTGGCTTGAGTCCAGCTCCACCAATTCTCACTCAAATCTCATGAAAACAATGGGGCTGCCTAGCCCTCATTCAGGCGATTCAGGGACAATACATTTCATATGAATTGAAGCTGTTTTGAGGGAGATATTTATCCCGCATGTTTGAGGGGGTTTATTCTGCGCCGATTTGGGTGGAATTCAAGCTCCACCAAGTGCGCTGAAAACGGCAATAACTTGTCTTGGTCCATAGATATTTGTCCTTGGGAGATATTGATGCCTAGGTAACTAATAGAGGGTCTGTTCGAAAAGCACACTTCTCTGGTTTCAAGTATAAGTCATGGTCTTGGAGTGTCTTTAGGACCTTGTGTGTCCAGTCATCCAGTTCATTCAAGGTTTGCGCCATGATTAGTATATTGTCTAGATAAACAACCACTCGGTCAGTGGCAATGTATTTCGCTAGGATGGTGTTCATAAAGCATTGGAAAGTGGCTGGGGCGTTGCAAAGACCGAATGTCATTATTAGAGGTTTGAAGAGAGCTGATGGTGTTTTGAATGCTGCAAGGTGTTTCATCGCCCTCTCTTAGGCAGATATTGTTGTATCCCCATCGTACGTCAAACTTGGTAAAGTATTGGGCTCCTTGGAGTTTGTCAATTATTGCCGTTTTCAGCGCACTTGGCGGAGTTTGAATTCCACCCAAATCGGCGCAGAAAACCCTCTCAAACGTGCGGGGGCGAATATCTCCCTCAAAACAGCTTCAATTCACATGAAACTTATTGTCCCTGAATCGCCTGAATGAGGGCTAGGCAGCCCCATTGTTCTCATGAGATTTGAGTGAGAATTGGTGGAGCTGGACTCAAGCCACCTCCACATGTGTATTAGATGAATTACAACTCAAAATCATTGTCTATATCTATTATTTTTCCCTCATGTTGTACCCATGGGCTGTCTTGAGGCAGCCCCATAGTGTTTTTGACTCAAGCATTGTGGTGTGCAACGTCGTTTCCCTCATATCGTGTGACAGTAGCACGGTCATGTGCTGGGAAGGAGCCCCCCCAGGAAGTGCACACCTGAGCCCATGGGGCGGTAAAGTGTGTCCAAGAATGCAGAATGACTTCATAAGACTGAAGCTCCAAAGAGGAGGAGCACCTAGCAGGAACGCGAGAACGCATTTGTTCATTCAACTGCACTCAGGTTCACACAGATGATAAGGGAACAACAGGGCAACTTTATTCAACATGGTAGCAGATACAGGTGGGAACTAAGGCTAAGGGACAGGAAAAGCACAAAAGACAGGCATATGAAAGGAAATCTAGATGTGAGAAGGGGACCGAAGCTGGACAACGTGAGGTATCGAGTCGTGGTCTCCAGCGGCTGTGGTAGTGGCGTGTGGCAATTTGTGAACGATGGCCGAGGCCAGGTGTGGTGATGAGGGGTGTGGTCGAGTCGCGATGCGAGGAGGGGGAGATGATGCAAAGGAGAGGCTGGAGGGGGGATAGGGAGAGTGCTGGTGGGTGGTCTCTTGGGCGCTGATGGTGCTGCCGAACACGATTGCGGGTGGGACAATTGGAGAACTTGGATGGCAGATGCGAGGGAGAGGAGTGAGGGGGCGTGGAAGTAGAAAGGGAGAGGGAAGACGGCGGCAGGCTGGGAAATGGATGCATAGGCGGTGTGCAGATCTCTGACTAACAAAATGGGAGTCTAGTAAAAAAGGGGAGAAAAGCATACCAAAATGTACAGTAGCAACACCGTCCGATGGCAACGAAGACGGCGGCGTGGTATGGGGCTCTTTGGCTGTGCGTTGGGACTCGTCAGTGCATGGTGAAGGCGGGGGCATTGAGGGCGAGGGTGTGCAGCGGTTGATGGGGGCGAGGGTGGCGTGCTGGCGGTGACAATGATGATGATGTGAGGATGAAGAGGAGATGGCACGAAAGGAATACGCACATATGTACTCTTGTAAGCGATTCACAGCCAGCCATATAGCTGTGTGGGTGAGTCGACATCGAGGCTGTGCGCCTTTGCAACAATTTTGCATGTCTTGTGGTCCGTGCGTTTGTGCTGTAGTGAGTTCCCAGGCTTCTGCATTTACATAGGCATAGGACTCTTCCTCCCCATCCTCATCAATAGCAGGAAGGGATGTCTTGGAAGCCTGAGCTCGTGGTTGTGATCGCTTCGGTCGAGTGGGAGTGCCTGAGCTGTCACTTTCATTTCCACCAGTTTTTTCAGGCAGCCTTCCTTTGGCCAGTAGTACATGTCGGTGCAGGCCGGCGTTTTGAAGCACGTTGCTTCGAGCCCATGAGGGTTTAGGGGGTTGAAATGGAGGGGTAGAGCAAGGTATGGTGAGCAGCTCTGGGAAGGGAAGAACGCCCTGTCGTCGTCCTGGAGTAGGAGTTTGGACAGGTGGACGGTTGATGAATAAGCCACACAACTCTTTACACACTGTCTCGTCCGTCGCCACAGTAGCCTCAGTCGTGCCAGCCGCCGACTTCGCATCAGTCTCCGTCTTAGCCTCGCCCGTACTCATCAGTTCAGCCCAGTCCGTCATAGCACCAGCATCGCCAGCCGCCGCCGTCTCCACCCTGCCCTCAGCCCCAGCCTTCTCAGTCTCAGCCGCCGCCACCGCGCCCCTAGTTTTGCCAGCCATCTCCATCGCCCCACCTTCAGATCAGTGAACCGCCGCCACCGCGCTCTTAGCCTTGCCAGCCACCTTAGTCTTGTCAGCCGCCGCGGTAGCCTCAGCCTCAGCCACCGACGTCTTAGCGCCACACGCCGCCGCCTCCACCACCGTCTCACAAGCCACCGCCGCCACGCCCTTGTCAGCCACAGCCGCCGTCGCCCCTGCATTGCCCTCAGTCGTTGCCTCCACCCCGTCCACCTCCACCGTCGCACCAGCTCAGTCCGCCGCCACCTTCTCAGTCTCAGCCTCAGTCTTCTCAGTCACAGCCGCTACTTTAGTAGTTTCGCGCGACACCAGCACCACCACACCATCGCAACCCCTCGCCACCAGCACCACCCCAGAAGACCAAGAAGGCCTCGGCCACGAACTTAGCCACAACATGCCACAACAGGAGCAGAAGCCGCCGCCACGCTGCCGCCGCCGCAGGAGAAGCAGTCGCCGACGCCAACAGCACACCGCACGCCGCCTCCCACATCGCCTCCCCATCCATTCGCGCGCTCTTGCCCACGTCTGCTGCCGACACCTGCAGTGGAGACGACCCTGCCACCGCCGCCGCAAGATGACAGATCCCACCCCCGTGCAAGCCGCCCCACGCATCCTCTTTCTCGAATCCTTGCCACCTACGTCTCTATCTACGAACTCACGCTCACCACCTACGCCTTTGCTCCTTGTCCACGCCTGCTGCCACCACCTGCAATGGAGACAACTCCTGTATATAAAAACACCCAAGCTACTCTGTAGTAGAAAGAGTTCAGAATAGGACCCCTCTTTGCAACCCACTCCTCTCTGTCTGTGAAAAACAAGAAGGATGGTCAGAATTGAGAGGTGAGAGGGGTGATGAGTGGCTGGCCACGACTCCAATTGCACTGGAAATAATGTTGCACACCACAACACTTGAGTCAAAAACACTATGGGGCTGCCTCAAGACAGCCCATGGGTACAACATGAGGGAAAAATAATAGATATAGACCATGATTTTGAGTTGTAATTCATCTAATACACATGTGGAGGTGGCTTGAGTCCAGCTCCACCAATTCTCACTCAAATTTCATGAAAACAATGGGGCTGCCTAGCCCTCATTCAGGCGATTCAGGGACAATAAAGTTCATATGAATTGAAGCTGTTTTGAGGGAGATATTCATCCCGCATGTTTGAGGGGGTTTCTGCGCCGATTTGGGTGGAATTCAAGCTCCGCCAAGTGCGCTGAAAATGGCAATAATTCAGGAATCAAAGTAGTGGATAGGCATCTTTGACAGTTGCTGTGTTCAGGGCTCTGTAGTCTTGTACTGGTTGTAGATTTCCTCCTTTCTTTTCTACAAAGAAGAATGGGCTGACAATAGCTGCTTTTGATGGTCAGATCATGCCTCTTTTCAGGTGTTCATCTAGGTATTCTTTTAAGGTTTGTAGTTCTTTTGGAGTAAGTCGAGAGATACTGTTACGGTGTCGCAGCCGTAAGAGCGTTAGCTCAAGGCTTAGTGGGGCCAAGTCCCTGTGACTTGGTTCAAGGGTTCAATGGGGGCTGGCTCAAAGAGACCGGGTCAGAGGTTTAGCGTCTCAAGGCTGAGTCAGACAATGACTCAGTCCACAGACAGAGTCGATCTCCTGGTTTCACAGAAGAGGAGGATGATGAGAGAGAGGCAGAGGAGGAAGAGTAACACAAGGGTTCCTTGAGGTGTGCTCAGGTCAAGCAGAGTGTAGGCCAGCACAAGCAAGTTGTGATTTGAGAGTATACAGGGCAAGGGATGCGACAGGAAATGGGACAAAGCTAAGCTTGGGGCATTTCCCAGCTTTTACAGGCGCTTAAATACTGTATGTAGCGAGGCTGTGCAGTACTATAAGCAGAACAATAAGTAAAGGTAGACCAATAGCAAAAGTAGCTTGACAATAGGTGAAACACAATAAGTGAAACACAATAAGTGAAACACAATAAGGGATCACCATCAAGGGATGAAACAGTAACCATGGGGACAGAGATAACAAGAGGAACAATAATGGGGAGGGATTATGGACAAACCGATAAGGGGGTAAATTACAACAGATACCAGAATCGTGTCAGGTGATCCCTGGTTTCAGATTGATTGCATGGTCCCATGGTTGGTGAGCAGGAAGGCGTTGGGAAGCTTGTTCATCGAAAACCTTTCGCCATTTTAAGAATTGGGCAGGGATAAGTTCGTCTAAGGTCCTGGGGGGTGTCTCTGTGTGAGCTAGCTTGGTAGCTGTGGTTGATTTGGCTCTTATGCTTATTGTTATTGGTCTAAATGCATCATGGATTTGTTCATCAACACATGGGTTCAATAGTCCTTCGGTATCTGGGAAGATTAGTGCAGCAATGTTTGCAAATTCAGGTTCTTCTTCTTCAGGGAAAGTAAGCGCTTGTATTTGATAATTCCGCATTCCAGATGCAGATGCAATGGTTATGCTTGGATGTGTGGTAAGGCAGGTTCGGGGGCAGTTCCTCAGTGTGTGTCATGAACCATTCTCCGGAGAGGGCCCTTGAAGGACCCTTCCTTATAGGAGGAAACCCAGCCTCTATGGTGTCACCCTGTTTGCTCGAGCAAAATGGGTGAGTAGAGGTGTCCACAATATCGCACGCGCATTGTCGCACAAGCAATTCTCGGCACAATCAACATACAGCAAGCCCCACTTAAAGGAAACCCTTTTAGCAATAAAAGACAATACTAGGACCTTCCTAGGGACCCTTTAGGACGACTATAAGTGCTCTACAATAGACACTAACACAGTACCAAAGACCCTGCAACATGTTATTAGACTAACTCTAATAACCATAGAACAAACTACAAGGCAATACTAGGAACCTTAATAGAAATATTAGGGTTGACTTTAAGGACCCTAATAGAACTATACAAGAGGCCTTATAGAATAACACCATTCCACTAACCAGACTACAAGTCCTCAAATGACCGGCCCTAAACTAACTAACAGGAAATGAATCAGGTGCTTGCACGTGTACTAAAAGCAGTGAACACGTGGACAGTGAAGGCTCTTACTCATCAAAAGGAGCCTTCTTACTCAGCAGCTTACTGAGCATGACTGAGCATGCTCAGTAAGTGTACTCCAACTCCTTACTCATCACTCCAAGGTGCTTGATAACAAGGTTATAACTTGTTCCCTATTTAGCAGTTCTCTTGTAGTATATAAGCGCTCAATAAAGTAGCGGACAGTCCTCAGACTGTCCATTTGTTTACGGCACTCTCCATCCCTGGGATACTCCTTTAAGGACCGTCCCCTTGTGACTATCCTGGCCTCTTCTCTACGTGACTGCTCTACTCTCACAGTAACAGTGCCTCTCTGGTATTTTTTACTACTCTGGACTCTACTCCTTGCCCACGCGGTCTTGGACGTCTATCGACTCATCTTTGAGCTAAACCCTCACTCTTGAACTGGATAGTTCAACAGTGAGTCTTGACAGTGTGATTGTATCATTTGCCCAATCGATATCAGGGTTGTGGTGTCGTAGCCAATCCATTCCTAAGATAATGTCGTGATCTCCAATGTTAGTGACAAGGAATTCTGCTTGTTCATCATGAGTGGCGCCTGTGTGCACTTGTATGTGAAGTCTTTGGATGGTGCTAAAGCATATTAGTCCATTGGCATTTTGTGTTCCGTCTACATTTTGTGCTGGCAAGGGTTTGGTCATAGTTCGGAGGTGCAGGTGGTGCCTTTGTGCGAATCGTTCATGGATTATCATTCCTTCTGCTCCACTGTCAAGCAGGGCTCTTGCACCGATTTCTTTTCCACTTGTCTTCCCCACAAGAGTAACTTTTAAGGCAATGGATGGGGAGTGAATGTTCTTGGTAAAAACTTTGGGGTAATTGATTTCTCTTTGTATAATACTGATTTGGACTGTGTCCCTTCTCGGTGCAGAAGGGGGTCCAATTAAAAATCCATAGGAGCAGATCTTGGGCGGAGGATCAAGTCCGCAAGTGTTTCTCTCCAAGTTGTCAATGATGCAACAGGAATAGGTTCTTCTTGTGCAGGTTCAATGCTTTCATCTTGGATGGTTGTAGCTCTGACTGTTTGGGGGCGAGATCCTTGTCGTTGGCATCCTTGGGCTGCTTTCTTTGCTCTACATTGATTTGCCATATGGTTCTTCTTTCCACAGTAATAACAGAGGTTGTTCTTTCGTCAAAATTCTTTCTCTGCATCTGTGAGAGGTTTTCTTTCACTTCTGGATTCCCAAGGTCATTTGTAAGGTTCTCCTTGGTACAAGTTAATTTCCAAGGGATTGTCTGATCCTTGAGTGTTTAATCCTCAAGTACGCACAGGCACAGAGCATCCTCCTCTGAAGGCCGTGGAATTGTATAGGTGGAACAGGTTGTCAAATTCTCTTGCTGCTTTGACAAGGGCTGCGAGTGTAGTTGGTGTCGGTGTGATTCCCAATATCTTCTGATGTAGGGCTGGATTAATGTTTTTCCTGAATGCATACATCTTTGTCCTTTCGTCTGTGGTAGCTCGTGATGCATGGTGTGACCATTTCTGATACCATTCATTAAATGGTAGTTTTCCTTGATAATAAGTGTGCATAGTGTTGGCAGAAGCCAATTCTGCTTCTGCAGGGATAAAGTGGTCAGCAAAGGCCTTTTTGAAGTTGTCCTATGATCCGTAGTTGGCTACAGTATGAGCCATGGCTTTAGTAGTTTGTTCTCTAGCCCATGCTCCAGCAGGTGTTCCTACTTTAAAGTGGGTTAGTGCAGCGGCAACTTTCTTGCTTTTGTCTGTAAAAGAGTCGCCATTGATGTAGTAATAATTGGCCAGGGCTGCCCAAAGGCTTCTGCATTGTCGGCTTTTCCATCAAAGGGTTCTGGGGCAATTCCTACAAGGCGAGGATTGCTGGACATTGTAGGGTTCTGAGTTGTTGTGACTGTAACAATTGGTGGAGCTGGACCTTGTAACTGGATTCTAGTTGGAGTGAGTGTTTGGGGAATTGTTTGTGGTACGCTGCTAACTGTATGCGGAGTGGGTTGTTGAGTATTTTGATGGGTAGAGGGTCCTGGAGTAGCGCTTCAAATGCTTGGTGCAGTGCCTAGGACAGCGGTAACTTCTTGTGTTGCTCTAGCCATGAAATCGACTTCTTTGTTGTTGTAGTGTAGCGCACCAGGTCGGGGCACGCGGAGTTTAGTGGGCTTGATCCGAGGGCGGGTACAGACAGAGAAGAACAGAGGGGAGCAAGCACCTCGCACGCAGTTGTTGGCTTCTTGGCTTTTGCAAGCAGACTGATGTGAGCAGCAAAAAAGAGAATCTTCTATTACTGGAGTCCAAAGAGTAGCTAAGAAGTTTATATACAGAGAGGCAAGAGGCATGATGAAAGGAATCTAGACTAAGAGATGGAATTATGATGAAAGGAGTGCATAAGGGATAGCAAAATATGATGCATCACGCGTGCATGGGGGGGCGAGTACAAGTCATGTGATTCCATGCTCAGCTGGATCACATACCATACAGTAGTAAACCCAATATCTTCTAGAATGACTCCACTTGACTGGTTTATCTAGGAAGAGACCTGTGAAATTGTAGGGGTTGAATTCTTGAACATTTTCCGCTCCTGGGGCTGCTGCTTTAAGTTGCTCAGTGGTAACTTTGTCGTTGTCGTCTTCGTATAACCAAGTGTCAGAAAGATTTCCATGGTTGATAATAGATACACCCGCGAATTTCCCTTGGTAACAGTGATCTTGAGTGTCGTAACTGAGGTTTTCAAATAGGAGTGGGATTAGATTTTCTTCTTCGTCAGTGATGTCTCTCCTAGTGCTCATAGGTCTAGACGGACTGTTATAGTCCAATGGCCATTGTTCCAAGGATATGCAATGGTGTAGACTGGCTTTAGTCGAATAGAGTCAGGTCTTCTTGATGTTTCTTTAACTGGATTTGGGAGTATTCTTCAGTGATGCTGCTTTGTGTTAGAACTACTCGCCGTTTTCCACAGATATCCTTCGAATTCCACTGGAGAGATGGCAAAGTCACTTATTTCTTTGATGGGGTGTTTGTAAACTATAAAGTGTGTCAGTCGTTGATGCCAAGCTTGGGTACAATAACTCTTGAATTCAATTAACTCTCTCCTTGAATGCATAGGTAGGTTTAATGCTAAGAAGGATTGTTCTGGTAAGTAGCAGTGTAAATCAGTACTCCTAAGATCGGTACTATCAGGAGATTCAACAAGGGGTGATGCAAAGGGTTGGATAGGTACGACAGGGGTAGGAATACAATTGGTAAACAAGGGTAAGTAGGTGTCAGGAGGGGTAGGAGGTAATGGTCTTTCAACAAGAAATCCTCTTGCATTGGGAATTGTTTCTCTCTCAGGGGGTCGTTGGGATGACACACGTCTCCTGTGTTGAGGAGCCAGATTTATCGAATGGGGAGGTGGTAATCGCCTGGTGTCCACAAGGTAATTCCATCAGGAGTAGGAGGTGTGTCTGGTCGAAAGTTGCAGCGTGAAATACTCTGTTTTGCAGTTACACCTTGCTGTCCATGGATTTGACTCAGTATCTTCTGTGCTGGCAGACCAACAGTTCCTGGCTAGTTGGGACAGTGGTTTGAATCGGTGTGAGGGGTCAAGGGGCAAGACTCGAGGCTTCTAGGATTGCTGGGACAGGATAGTACACAGGGGGACCAGTATATGAGGCATCTGGGCTGGTAATTGCCCAAGGTTGATTGTAATCTGCGTCGTATAGGCCAAGAGTTAGTTTCCCAATCAAAGGTGTTGTGTATTCCTGGTACAACAGCAAGTTGGACGTAAGATTGATTTTCCCTTTGTATTCTGTTGAGGCATAGGTGGTAGAACTGGACAGTGAGACGGTAGTAGCTGATGTATGTCCAAGCCAGGTAAAACAGGCGATACCCTGTCCTTAAAGAATTAACAATGAGATGGTGACGTGGCTGGATGATCCTGGTCTAAAGGATCGATTCGCTGGAGCGCAGGGACTGATAATCAACTGGTTGTCCTTGGATGTTCTTTGCTTGAGCAAGTTGCCAATATAATAGTTGTTGTCGTGCTGGTGGCAGGAGTCGACTAAGGGTTTCAAGATATAATGCGTGTTTGTCGTGGCTTAGAAGTTGTCCAAATGGTAAGACTTCAAGGAACTCTTTGACAATGAGATGAGGAAAGTCTTCATGGGGTGGTTCTATTCCTGGTATGTCGTGTAGGTTTGTTAAAGTGTTAACAGGAAATGCAGTGGAGGCCCAGGTTCGATAGTGATTTAGACTTAAGACATGTCTAGTGATAGTGTCTTCTTCTTCGTCTTCTTCTAAGGTGTATTCTCGAGGCACTTTAGTTAAGGCAAAAGAGAAAGGTTTATTCGATCTTTATTGAAGTGTTACAAGGGTGGTTCTTACTTTTTAAGAACTGTGTGCAAGATCTATGGTTTCGAGGCGATACCTCTCGATTATTTCGAGAGGGTTAGGGGGAATGCGAGGTGTGAAACAGAAGCGAAGTAACTGAGGGTTGAATCGTATGGTGTCGACTGTATAAGTCGAGTAATGACGTAGGGACATGCAGGTTACTGTTCCCCTCGAAGTGTAAGTAGCCATATGCAAAAGTCGAGACGTCCGTCCAAGAAGTTGTGTATGATAGATAAGCAAAACGAGCCCTTGTAAGCAGGGCAGTAAATAGCAGGCAAGGTAAGTAGTTTCCTAAACAAGGAAGTGTTAAAAATGTATGCGATGTGTCCGAGGGGGGAAGTCAGCATCCAGGGGCGTATATCCCAACATTAGAGCAGATGCCAAAGGGGGTGAGATTGTACTCAGTGGCAAGGGCAGTGTTGGAGGGTTCCACAGCAAAAGTGTGGATGATGTGTGCACGAAATGCGGTTGTGAAGGTGTCTGTGAAGGCACTGACAAGTTAGCTGATCAGTGGTAGGGATGCGTGACAGGTAATCTTGATGGTTTAAGTCGTGGAGGGGATGCCACTGCTCGTGGGAGCAGGTTGGTGCTTGGAAGGACGAAGTACTGGTGAGGATGGAACCGAAATGCTGTGCAAGGGGGATGATCAAGGAAGCCTTCAGGCAAGGGAGGACGGTCCACTTGCTGCTGCTTGTTCTGTGCTGGTGTCATGAACCATTCTCCGGAGAGGGCCCTTGAAGGACCCTTCCTTATAGGAGGAAACCCAGCCTCTATGGTGTCACCCTGTTCACACGAGCAAAAGGGGTGAGTAGAGGTGTCCACAATATCGCGCACGCATTGTTGCGCGAGCGATTCTCGGCACAATCGACATACAGCAAGCCCCACTTAAAGGCAACCCTTCTAGCAACAAAAGACAGCATTAGGGCCTTCCTAAGGACCCTTTGGAACGACCTTAGGAACTCTACAATAGGTACTAACCTGGTATCAAAGGCCCTACAACGTGTTATTAGACCAACTCTAATAACTATAGAACGAACTATAAGGCAACACTAAGGACCTTAATAGAAGTATTAGGGTCGACTCTAAGGACCCTAATAGAACTATATAAGGGCCTTATAAGATGTCACTATTCCCTAACCAAACTACAAGTCCTCAAATGACCGGCCCTAAACTAACTAACAGGAAATGAATCAGGTGCTTGCACGTGCACTAAAGCAGTGAACACGTGGACAATGGAAGCTCTTACTCATCAAGAAGAGTCTTCTTACTCAGCAGCTTACTGAGCATGACTGAGCATGCTCAGTAAGCATCCTCCGACTTCTTACTCATCACTCCATTGTGCTTGATAACAAGGTTATGACTTGTTCCCTATTTAGCAGTTCTCTTGTAGTATATAAGCGCTCAATAAAGTAGCGGACAGTCCTCAGACTGTCCATTGTTTACGGCACTCTCTATCCCTGGGATACTCCTTTAAGGACCATCCCCTTGTGACTACCCTGGCCTCTTCCCTGCGTGATTGCTCGACTCTCACAGTAACAGTACCTCTCTGGTATCTGTTACTACTCTGGACTCTACTTCTTGCCCACGCAGTCTTGGACGTCTATCGACTCGTCTTTGAGCTTATCCCTCGCTCTTGAACTGGATAGTACAACAGTGAGTCTTGACAGCTGGAGGGGGAGTGCCAATGGGGACGAAGTCGCCTGGAATAGGCTGGGCAGTAGTAGGAGATGATGGGGGAGCCGTTGGGGGAGCCGTTGGGGAGTACAAGATACTGAGGGGTGAAGATGCGTCGACCAGATTGAGGTCTTCAGTGAGGAGACGAAGGGCGGTGCATGGAGTAGGTTGCAGAGGAGAAGGGAGGTGCAAGGAGGTGTTAACCAAAGTGGTGGAGTTAGGAGTGGACACTTGAGTGTTGGCTGGTCAATACAGGGATGATGAGAGACTGTCCAGATGTCAAGACACGTACTGCTGATCACTAAGGACTCAGGAGCAGGTGGGCAAGGGTCGGAACAGATGATACGCAGCAAAGGCAGCGTTGAACAAGAGAATGAGCCAAACTGATGAGGAGGTACCAGATGGGGACTGGTAGGTGTTATAGGAGACAAAGGCGAAGGCTGGAGGCCAGTGTAGCAAGAGGGCTTTAAACAAGGTGGTCGTTGAAGAGTACCTTGGAGGCGAGGGGAATCTTTAGACTGAGCGGTCACAGGGGGAGTACCCAGGAAGATGAGAGTATCACAAATGGACAGTCTGACGACTGCCATGCTTCATTGGGGCTTATATACAGTGTACAGGGTCGATTACAAAGAACTGGGACTATTCTAGACTCTTTGGTACCATCCAATAGGACTACAGAGGCATAAACTTGCTTGTGTCAAGTTTCAGGCTTACTGAGCACATTACTGATCATTGTGGAGCGATGACATTGTTATGATGTCACTGTGGAGTGCTTAGTGAGCCTATGAGGTCACTGTGGAGTTGCTCAGTCAGCCATGATGTCATTGGAGCCTTGATGATGTCAGATGATTTATGCAACAGTTTCTAAGAGTTTGTGCCACTGTTTCGGGTCCTTTGGTGGCTGGGTGGCCATGTGGCTGCCACGCGATGATTACCCGATTAGGAAATGGGTGCCTGGTCGTGTTATAGTGCCTTTGCAATAGCGATATCTTGTACCACAGGAGGGATAGCCCAGAAAATGGAAGGGAGTCGGCAATGCAAAGTGAGAGAGGTCTCTCTTGAGTGAAATAGGACAATCCATGGCCAGGACCTGGCCTTGGTTCGTAACACCATCCCTGTCGACAGCAGCAACCATCAATACTAGACTGCTTATTCAATGCATGGCACAACACGCCACAATGATTGTACAAGCACGCGAACTATGGGAGGAGGATGACTCTCTTACCACTATACTGCGCGCCTTTGGCAATCGGTCCTCCACACAAGGAACTAGCTCCCCCATCAGAACCCACAGCCCTTCTTACCATGTTCGCTCCCCATCACCTGACCCCATTCCAATTCCCCCACGCATAACAACCCCCATCATCGAGCGGGTCGAAAACATCATCATGCTTAATGAAAACTTCGCCCCAATAGGTCTCGAAAGAACACCACCTCCCAGCTATGAACCACCTACCAATCACACCCAACCTTCTGAATTGGAAGAACTCGGAGAAGGATGGGAAGAAGGGGACCTCGGACTTGATTTGCTGATCCCAGACCTAGGCAACAAAGACGATACACTCCCCCCTCATTTTGTTCTCCCCAACCTCACACACGGCTTCCCCTTGCTATTGGCCACTTATGGTCCCGGATGCCCCACTCATCAGTATACCCATCTGAGCATGAGCCGACCCCTATCCTCACCCTCTTCTCACACAAAAAGACGCCTTCTTGTTCAAGGATGGCCTTCAGCACACCATGGCCATAGATGAAGCACTTAGGTTTGAACAAGACCTATCTCTAGAAGCCTGAAAGTACGATGCTACTGATTTCGCCATAAAAAAGACATGACAAATGGCAAACAGTCTCGTCACTGCTCGAGAAAGGTATCACGACATGGTATGGGAAGTAAGGGACTCAGAGATCAAATTAGCCAAGGTTAACGCCAAATCTCAGCCTCGAACCCCGAGTTTTATTTGGGACCATGCCTCAGCTCACCGACCAACAACACCAAGACGCCAAACAAGCCCTAATGGACCCTTGGTATCAATTCTCTCCCCAACTCTCTGACAAATGTGCTTGGTGACACAACGGAGGACACGACACCTTTGAATGTCCAAAGATCACCATTTGCATCCTCTGCAATCATCATGGGCACATAGCTGACTGTTGCGCAGCATAGAGCACAGCTAACAGGCCAAGCAACCCACCTTAGAGGTTGTGCTAATGCTCAAGTGATATTGGGGTGTAGAGCGATGTGTATACTCATCTACATGTATGGTATTTATACCTCTATGACCCAGGGCTGTTCCTAAGTCCAAAAGAGGTGACTACATGTGTCCACTATATCGTGCACTCAGTGACGCGTGATGTGGAAACGTTCTAGACACAGCATAAGGCTGCATCTTGTGATAGATAGTGTAGTATGCATAACCCTATTGCCATAAGCGCATATACTAAAGTTCTGTCTAACACGTAACATCTATGAGTGGATCTTGAACCTTGTATGAAGGTCTTTGCCTTCTTTGATCCGTTCGGGTTCTGGTTCAACACTGACCTCTGCAGAAACCCACACCGACAATGCAAAACCAACAAAATGTGTTGAGTCCCCCACGATCAACTCCACTACCATACTTGTCGCTGCCCCTCCACCATTACCCCTTACGTCGCTTAGACGTTACTGTCAGTTTTCACGTGACCTTGCACGTGCAATTTTTGGATGTCATTTCAAGTGCGAAATTAAAACTGCTATATCTCAACAGTTTCTCAACAGATTGCCTTGAAATTTTGCCAGTAGAACCTTATATACTATATCTAGGTGCAGCGAAAATATGGGAGTCTAATATTCAGTTCTTGAGATGTCGATTTTCGGGTGCTGACATGAGTGCAAAACTTTGAACTGCCATATCTCAACTGTTTCTGAATTGATTGACTTGGAACTTCGACAGTGGGATCTCATGTACTGTATCTAGGTGCAGCCCAATAGTTGGGGTCTAATTCTTTGTTCTTGAAGTTTCGATTTTTGGGTGCCATCTGAGTGTGAAATTTCGAACTGCCATTCCTCAACCATTTCTCAATGGATTGCCTTGAAACTTGGACAGTGGGATCTCATGTAATGCGTCTAGGTGCAGCCAAAGAGTTGGTGTCTAATTATCAGTTCTTGAAGTTTCGATTTTTGGGTGTCCATCTGCGTGCGATTTTTCAAACTGTCATATCTCAACCATTTCTCAATGGATTGCCTTGAAACTTGGACAGTAGAACCTCATGTACTGTATCCAGAGGCAGCCAAATAATTGGTTTCGAATTTTCATGTTTTGGGGTGCTGACCCCAAGCATGATAAAATTACATTATCCCTACAGCTGAGCACATGATATGATACAACTATTTATGATGTAGCGCATGAGAAGGGCACATTCATGGGACCAGACAAGGACTGACGGAAGAGCGATAAGACAAAATCGAAACTGATGACACGAAGTGTGCATCGAGGCAGCGATTGCAATCGTGCATGAATGGGCGAATAGTGGGCTGCAAGCCCTCACGTATGGCGGCAGCGAACGATGGCGAATGGTGGAGGGATGGCTCAGTAGGCCGTAGTGACGCAGTGAGCAACAGTGTGATGCTCGGGCACCTTTCGGCATTTGTTGTGCGATGACACGGCATTCGCACGCGCACTACCTTTGTCGCCTACCTGACCTGCAGAAAAATGCGCTCATTTATCATTAGAGGGATCAGGACAGCTCTGTCATATGTGGTGCATCATACATACCTGATATCAGGACATTGTTGTTGACCCTTGGATATGAAAGTTGCCCCTTTCACCTGGGCATTCAATTACATGACTCTGAAGGTGGAAATCATTATTCCCTTCTGGTCCGACCGCGGCCAGCTGTCTGTCACATTCTCTATCAAGGGACGACAGGACCACAAGTGGCGGCGTACAAGTCTCGACCTGTCGGCGGCCAGACGCATGTGAAGGAGCAGAGGGGTCTGGAGGAAGGATGGGATTCAGGGAGACATACCTTCGTCATTCCTGTCTACCTTTTCATTTTGTTCTCCCACACAGTGCATCATACTATCGTATGTGTGTGGTCTCAAGCAAGACATGGAACTTGCATGTCATGGGTTCCCTCCTCTGCAGCGAGTTCAGATGCGTGCTGACGGGCATGTGCAAGCAGGCATCTCACATAAAGAATAAAGAGTGGATCTTTGCTGACAAGATCTCTGGCGCACAGTGATTGAGGACTCGCATTCGGCTCCTCGTGCCACCACTTGTCACGGCCCTGTGTCCACAGAACTTTGTTCCCCGTGTGCCTAAGAATGAGGACGTGCTCAACATGCGGGCAGCCCTTCAGTGCCGAATCGACTGCTTTGGTTGCGATAGTCTTCCCACCACGACGCCCTTGTTCGGCCGTCCACTCTGTCGTGTTTTCTGGCTTCTCTGCAGGGGCGAATCGTGACCATATCAATGACTGCCAGAGCCGCGTCATCCTTATGGCACCAATGTGTGCACACACGAGGAGGGCAGCGACCGCTTGCCATGCCAGAGGAAGGTAGATAGAGATGGAATCACCTTTCTTGATGCCGAGAGATTTCAGTACATTGGCAACACTAGAAACGTCATGTGGCAATTCAGCATAGGGACCTCTCGACCTTTGTTGGGCTCATCGGCTTCATCAATGATAGCGGTCTGGGATAGATGAGCCATCCGACATGGAGATACCCAGAAATGGCTCTGATCAATCATAATCTATGGTGGTATGGACCTTGTTGGGATGTTTGAATGCCTAATGGTCAACACAGTTGTATGACACAGTCAGACCCATGGGGATGAGGCGACATGAGGGGTGGCATGGGGCGTATTACTTGTGTCAGCAGCATCTCAGGCACTGGCGGTGTGGAGGCGGTTTGTGCTCCTCCTGAGGTGGTGAGTGACTGAGCTCAGGTCCGGGGCCTTCTTGGACAACGTGTGTTGCATGAGACTAAAACAACGGACAGGGTTGAGACCAAAATGGTGGCAGCAGACGAGCTGAGGTAATGGCTGCAAGCGAGACTGAACCTGTGGAAGAAGCCAGACGAAGCTGAATTTGTAGGGGCTGGTTAAACTGAAGTAACGGCAGCTAGAGGAGATGAGGAGGAGACTGAGACTGCGGCGACTGGGATTGAGACAACTGGGGCAGATAAGGCCGGCAAGGCAGCACATGTGGCCAACAGAATGGCCAACAGAATTGAAACAACTAGAGACAGGGATAGTGTTGGTGACGTAGACAGCCGGCGATGCTGAAATGACGGCGGCAGGCAATATGAAGACTCAGGCGGACGAAGTAGGTGCCGATGGACGAGGGGCGGCAGTGGGCAGGACTGGGGATGTGATGGCGACGACTTGGCAAGGCAAAGAATGGAGCGGCTGACGAAGCTAAGACAGCTGATGATAAGGATACGGCAGGTGTGACAGATGCAGGGTTGATGGTGGATGGACGATGGACAAGGCTGAGGACAGCACGAAAGGTCAGAGATAGAGATGTCCATTTTGGTCACAGCGGACCCAAAGAGGGAAAACTTTCAACACACCCATCACCGCCAGTGGCTCAAGGCAAAGCAATCTCAGAAGAAGTGCAATGGATCATCATTCGTCTCAGTACAAACATGTCAGCGGAGGATATCTCCATAATACAGACGTAAGTGTGCAAAAAGTTGAAGGGATCCTCACCAACTTCAAGCACACTGGTGGTGTCAAACTTCCCTGCCAAGCGAAACCTCTACTCCATCGGTCGCTTTGTGACTATGATGTCGAGGTATGTGGCACAAAAAATGTACTAGCACATTTTTTATTGAAATTGGACCCATACAGCACCTGTTGACAACTCTGAATAGCTCAGCCAGATCTCTATCTCAATGAGTTGCATATGGAAATGTTAGAGACATGTGGGGTGTCGGTATCAGTGTCAACAATATGGAGGACATTTGTCAAGGCTGGCTATAGCTTGAAGAAGGTACGCACTTTTCCTTATGTACATTTCAAGCTTCTGATACACGATGGATAGCTCTCACGCACTGCACTTGAGCATTGTGAAGAAAAGCAAGCTGCATTTGCTGCATGTATCAGAACCTAGCATCCAAATCAGATTATCTTTGTGGATGAGAGTTCTGTTGATCACTGAACAACATACCGTAGACGAGCTTGGGCTATTCGTGGCAGGAAAGCCACGTGCAAGGCATTTTTCTGTCGAGGACGACAGTGAGTGACATGCCATCCATAACGCCATGTAACTCATGATTTTCATGTGCCAGATATTCTGTCCTTCCTGCGTTATCTCTCAATGATGGTATTATACACTGTGACATCGTTGAAGGCTCTTTCGACACTGAGCTTTTCTGCACATTCATCAATCGCCTCTTGGATCATATGCAGCCATTTCTGGCCCCCAATTCAGTCATTGTTATGGACAATTGTCGAATTCACAAGGACCCTGCCATTATAGAGCTTATTGAATCTCGGTAAATTCTATTCACATCTATTGACAAGTGTTGACACTCCTGTTCGTATTTAGGGGCATGCATGTCGAATTTCTGCCACCCTATTCCCCTGATTATAACCCAATTGAGCTGGCATTTTCTGCAATGAAGTACCTGTTCTCACATGACATGGCATGGCAAGTACTGAGCGGCGTCGCTGCCACAAGTTTCTTCCCTTCCCCTGTCTCCCCTCTCCGCAGTCTCTGACTGTCCTCCTCTATTTTCATATCTTTTTCTTTGTGTGGTCGGTCCTTTTTTTTTTTCTCTCTCGGCTGCTTTCTGACCCATGAACACGCTTTAGGCCCCATTCCGTGGGTGTAGATACTTGCTTCCAAGTCTCTATTTCGCTTACGCCTGACCGTTTCTCTTGCACCTCGACTTTCCAAACCATCACCACCTCCCCCTCCGACGGATGCCAAGGAAGACGAGTCGACCGCACCTGCGGCTCGAAATGAGGCAAGCCTTGCTGCCTCACCTTTGTCTATCGCCTCACTTTGTTCTGACTGCCCCCACAGACCAACAAAAAAAAGACGTGCTATGGAAAATGCTGTTCTCTCTTCCTGCAACTCAGCCTCACATCAATCATAACCTTGTCCATCAATACCCTCCTGATCTTGTTTGCCACAGACTTTGTCATTGCCTGCTCATTCGATTCTGCCACTGATGTCATCTTTATGCGCATTTGGGCAGTCTATCCAGACGCCATCAAAGTTGTCATCCGATATCCTCTCTCTGGTGCCAATGCAACTGAACATGATGTCCTCCTCCTTTGGCGTCCTGCCACCACTGCTTCTGCTGAGTCATGGACAGATGGCCCAACTCTTCATCTGCAACCTGAGTGGACAAGCTGACCAAGCTCTGGCCCTCCAATAAATATGAATGTGTGTATACGTCCCCCATGCTCTCCAATCGTGTGGTGGACCTGCTCCTGATGGCCTTGTTCAGATGTCTTGGCGCATACAAACAAGACCGTCCTGCTTTACCCACCCTCTCCCATCCACTCCCACACCTTCCCAAATCCGCATCTCCTGACAGGCTCCCACTTCCGCTTTGTCGTATCCTCATGCCTTAAGCCCAACTTTCCTTACGTGCCGCTCCTCGCACATTCACGCACGATCGCAATCGCTACCTCCCATGAACACCTCAAGCGTGCCCTTCTCATGCACTACAGTTGTAAATAGTTGTATCATGTCATGTTTTCAGCTGTAGAGCAAATGTAATCTTATCATGCTTGGGGTCGGCACCCCACAATGTGAAATGAAACCCAATTATTTGGCCTGCCTCTAGATACAGTACATGAGGTTCTGATGTCCAAGTTTCAAGGCAATCCATTGAGAAATAGTTGAGATATGGCTGTTCGAAATTTGCACAGCAGATCGGCACCCAAAATTCGAAACTTCAAGAACTGAATATTAGGCTCCCATATTTTAGTTGCACCTAGATACAGTATATAAGGTTCTACTTTCCAGGTTTCAAGGCAATCTATTGAGAAATGGTTGAGATATGGCAGTTCGAAATTTCACACTCAGATTGCACCCAAAAATCGAAACTTCAAGAACTGATAATTATGCCCCAACTCTTGGGCTGCACCTAGATACAGGACATGAGATCCCACTGTCGAAGTTTCAAGTAAATCTGTTAAGAAACAGTTGAGATATGGCAGTTCAAAGTTTTGCACTCATGTCAGCACCCGAAAATCAACATCTCAAGAACTGAATATTAAACTCCCATATTTTCACTGCACCTAGATATAGTATATAAGGTTCTACTGGCAAAATTTCAAGACAATCTGTTGAGAATCTGTTGAGATATAGCAGTTTTAATTTCACACTTGAAATGACATCCATAAATGGCAAGTGCAAGGTCACGTGAAAACGACAGTAACAAGGGGGTGATGTCACAAGTACCGGCTCTTCGGACCAGACTGGCAACTGGACAAGCCTACCCGGACAAGCCTCACGACTCTCATGTGTTCTCATGACTCATTAGCCTCGCATGTACCCCCACCTTCCAGCGTGTTCCAGTCTCGATCGCCTCGCTAGTACTTCATGTCTACTATTTGATATAGGACATATTGTCTATATAAACCTGTCTGTAGAAGAGAACAAGCCCTAAGCTTGTTCTCTTGTGAATATCACTGGATTTCAGCTTCGGAACTGTAGGCTTGCAGGGAATCAAGCAATCGTCTCAAAATCTTCTCCATCTCTTTAAGTCTTCAAAAGCAAAGGCATATTCATCTTACTTCTCCTCCGCGGTACACACTAGCTCCTGCTGTGTCGTCACCGAGATCCCCGACCTTTGCGAGAACTTGTTGTCTCGCTCAACTCAGTGCGCATGTCTTGTGCATGAAACAATTTGTCAGCGAACACCACCCCCAGTCGGTGACAATTAGGGTCCTTAGAGTCGACCCTAATACTTCTATTAAGGTCCTTAGTATTGCTGTATAGTTTGTTCTATAGTTATTAGAGTCAGTCTAATAACACATTGTAGGGTCTTTAGTATTGCGTTAGTAACTATTGTCCAACACTTATAGTCGTCCTAAAGGGTCCTTAGGGAGGCTATAATACTGTCCTTTATTGCTAAAAGGGTTGCCATTAAGTGGGGCTTGCTGTATGTCGATTGTGCTGAGAATTGCTCGTGCGACAATGTGTGTGCAATATTGTGGACACCTCTACTCACCCCTTTTGTCCATGTGAACAGGGTGACACCATAGAGGCCAGGTTTCCTCTCATAAGAAAGGGTCCTTCAAGGGCCCTCTCCAGGAAATGGTTCATGACATCACCCTGATCAAATGCAAGTGGATGCTGCCAAGTCCAACTTTAAGAAACTCACAGAGGATGAAAGGAAACAATTGGCAAAAGAAGGTCATTGTTTCCACTGCAGGGAAAAAGGCCACCTTAGTTGGGAATGTCCTAAAAACTCAACTCCAACTACTTCTAAAGCCCACACCACCAAATCAACTCCAGATTCACCCAAAGAAGAAGAACCAGCCACTAAGGTGGCACACATGAAAGCTCCACCAGCTGAGGAAAGAGCCAAGATTTGGGACCTCATTCTCAAAGAGGATTTTCTCAAGGCCAAAGTGCAACAGTTGGCACAGAGGCCCGAATAGATACCACTGTTCAACATAAAGAAAACTCAATGAAAGTTCCTTTTGTGATCACAACAAATGGAAAGACTGGCCAAGCACTCCTAGACAGCAGAGCAATTGAAAATTTCATCAGTCAAGGTATTGTGGGAAAATTACAAATCCTGCTCTGACCTCTCAGAACCCCCAGACCCATCATTAACATAGACAACACTGGTAATCAAGGGGGAGCACTTACCTATTATGCCCACATGACCATACAACATGGACCCACCACACTCCTTACCTTCTACATCACAAACCTAGGAGAAGATAGGATGATTTTTTGGCTACCCTCTAGTCATTTGGCTCATCCTCCTGTTTAGCACCATTGATGCCGCATACCATCTGTTCCAACCCTTGCCCACTTGCTCCTGAGTCCTTAGTGATCAGCAGTATGTGTCTTGACAAGCACCACCTACCATCCCCAGACAGATGGACAATCAGAAAGGACAAATCAGATGATGGAAACGTCGCTCAGGATCTTTTGCAACCACCAACAAGACAATTGGGTGGACTGGCTGCCTCTGGTGCAATACACAATAAATTCTAATGTTTCAGAGACAACCAAGCAGTCCCCTTTCTTCTTATGGATGGGTTTTACACCCAGAGCACACCAGCCAAATTGGGGAAGCAAGATACCAAGAATAGACAATTGGAAAGTCCAAATCCAGGATGTGAGATCACAGCCACAAGAAGCAATGAAGATCACTTCCCTAATGTGGAAGCAAAGAAGTAGTTTCCAACCTTATCAGAAAGGAGAAAGGGTATGGCTCAACAGCACCAACCTAAAAACAACACATCCTGCAGTGAAACTATGCCCAAAATGTTATGGGCCTTTTGAAATCACAGAGGTGATCAGCCCTGTGACATACAGATTGGATTTCCCTAGCCACTGGAGAATCCATAACATGTTTCATGCATCCTTATTGACCCCTTACAAGGAAACCGAGGAGCATGGGGCCAATTACACCAATCCAGAAGCAGAATTGGTAGAAGGAGAAAAGGAATACAAAGTAGCAACAATTTTAGGTTTGAGACAAACTGGAAGGAGGAAACAACTGGAGTATCAAGTCCAGTGGGAAGGATACTCCAAGGCCCATGACTCTTGGGAACCAGTAGAGAACATCAAAGTGTCTAGACTAATAGAGGAATATCACAGAAAGAACCCCACTGCCATATGGGTTATAAGGGTCCAGCAAAGGATGCCCTCTGTTTCCTCACCCCCACATCATCGCTCACATATGTCTCAAATTCCTACTAATGAAATCATTCCCCAATCTGACCTCTCCAGTATGGAGGGGCCACTCAAAGTCACCACTCCTGTGTTACCAAGTGGTTTGGGGTCTGGAAGATGCTGGAACACCTGAACTATGGACTGCACTGTTTGCATCATGTGTGCGTCAGATCTTGACCGTTTATGTCCATTGATATCGCGTTCGGAACGCGTTAATCATATCATTCTGAAGATGTACTAACAAAGCAATGAATAGCATTGCTTCTGTTCCAGATGTTCCTGTACTGCCACGTACATCGCTTCCTTGATTAGGAAAGTACTTATGACACCAAGATTGCTACTAGGGAAGCACTTAATGCTTCCAGCACTGAGATCATTTACATAGAAGCAACCTGCTTATATGAGCCACCTTTTGCTTCTATAGCACCAACCAGTACTACAGTAGCACGAACCTTATCCCTGTAGGGCTATATAAAGCCCCCAGTCTGTAGCAGTTGAGCCCTAAGCTCAACTTAGTTTGCCAATCCCAAACAGTTGACTCCTACCCCATCTGCAGAGCCCCTCTCATCTTGTTGCCATACTCCAGAAGGATCTAACACTCCTTCCCCTCCACGAGTATTGCTTGCTTGACTTAAGCATATCTGCATTGGTAGGACGTGTTCATAGACGCGACCATTGATCTTATTTAAGGCACTTTGGAGCCTTAACATCCTGACGCTTCCCTCCTCGCCTTCTTCCAAGAAATGGATGAAAATGGCACTGGAGAAGGAGAAGTGGACATGCATCCCCTTGAATTTGGACCCCCTGCTGACCAAGTCAACACTCAGCCTGGGAACTGGGATGTGACGTCCCCTACCAACACTCTTGACCAGGATGCCCACCCTGGAGAGCCTTGGGTACAATGGGATGTTGACAGACACCACAAAGGGATCAACATCCCTGATGGCATGACTTGGGGCAACAAACCAGCCAGGTAGTATGTGGCCTATGACATCGCCTTGGGAGAGCCAAGGGTGAGGGGAAAGAATGGAGAGGGCCATGGAGACTATGGCGAGATCCTCCAGGCCACCCCTTGCTACAACCTCTATAACTATGGCCAAGACAGACATGATCTAGACTGCTTTGACACCGAGAAGCAGTTTGAAGGGCGCTGGAGACAGACCCTCTACCTGCTACATGACTATGGACTGCAGGCAGAGCTCTACCATCTAGACCACCTTTACACCCAACAAGAAATGTTGGAAGCTAACTATAAGGTGCTCGAAGAAGAGGAGAAACAACTGCATTACAAGCTAGGTAAATACCTGGCTGAAAAGCAAGGAGTAGAGAGAGGCAGGGCTGAAGCCAAGGAGAGGATGGCAGCAGCCAAAGTATGATCACATTGCTGGGAGTTCATTGAAGCAGGCTGTAGCCAGGGAGAAACCCCTCCAGGGGTATGGACTGAAGAACTTTTCACCAACTACCAGGCTGGACAGCCCATCCCCCCTCTTCCCATCTTTGTCCCTCAGCTGCCTTTGGCAGACATTGCTCAGGGGTATGATGCCCCTACCCCAGAACCAGTACCAGCCAGCCCTGTGCCTACGACAGTGCAAGTGTCACCGACTGGGGGCGGTGTCGCTGACAAATCAGTTCATGCGTGAGACAAGCACAGCGAGTCAAGCGAGACACTAAGTCTTCATGGATTTTGGGGATCTCAGAGACAATATTGCCAAGGCAAATATGTTTTGTGGAGAGGGGAAGTCACGAGTTAGTCTTCGCATTACAAAGACTTATGAGCAGAAGGAGTTTCAGATGATTTGCTTGATGTCTTGCAAGCCTACAAGTCCTGAAGTTCGAAATCCAGTGATATTTCACAGGAGAACAAGCTTAGAGCTTATTCTCATCAGATGGCAGTCTTATATATGTACAGAATACTATATCAAATATTATCCATGAGGTAGTAATGAGGCAATCATACTAGAACATGAAGGAAACTGTCTGGTATATACAAGGCTCGATCAATGAGTCATAGAACACGTGGGAAACTTGAGACATGTCTGGGTGGGCTTATCCAGTTGCCGGTCCGGTTCGATGTACCAGTTCTTGTGACATTACCCCCTTGTTAAGGTCTAACCTGTATAGGGGTGAACGTTGGAAACGCAGCGATGAGTGTGGTAGTGAAGTTGATCTCAAGGAACTTGACAAAGTTTGTGTGGCTTGCATCATTGATGAGGGGTTCTGCAAAGATCTGTCCTATGCCCATGGCGATTGCAAAGGATGCCAAGTGGTGATTTTGGGACAGTCAACGGTGTCGTGTCCACCATTGAGACACCAGGAGCATTTGTTGGAAATACGAGGAGAGAATTGGTACCAAGGATCCATGATTGCTTCCTTGGTGTCCTTGTGTTCCTGTTCAGTCAGATGCGGCATTGACTGGAATAGGATCCTAGGCTCGAGTCAGGTTTTAGCGTTGGCCCTTGCTAGTTTGACTTCACTGTCTCAGACCTCCCACAGCATGTTGTGGTAGCATCCTCTGGCCGTGACAAGTTGATTGGCCATTTGTTGTGCCCTTTTGATGGTGAACCGATAGTGAAGGACTTCAGCTTTGAGAGACAAGTCTTCTTCGAAAGTGAGGGCCTCGTTTATGGCCTTAGTGTGCCTCAGTCCTTCTCGAAACAGAAAGGCATCTTTTGTCGTGAGGAGGGGATGAGGGTAAGGATCGGCACAAGCTCTGATTGAAATTCGATGAATGGGGCATCCAGGGCCATATGTTGTGATGACTGATGGGAACCCGTTAGTTAGATCTGGCAGGATGAATTGTGGGGGGATGGTATCATCTTCTGTCACGGTAACTAGCCGTGTCAGTTCACAAGTGGAAAACAAGTTGATGATAGAGAGGTGTTCAAGAAACGGGCTGGTTCCCAGTGTATAATGAGTAAGGATCCCTGCAGCGGTCGAAGTGTTTTATGCTAAACAGGTTATGGCCAATAGACCCTTCCTAGTATGACTCGGTCCGTTGAGAAGCTAGGGTAAGTTTATAATGGGATAGACTAGGGCTGGTTCCACTAGCTATATGCGTTCAAGTCCATCGGGGACCTTGAACAACGCAGAGAGAGTAGAGGAAGGTAGGTCTTAAAGGAGGAGAGCTCTTCTCAGGGGAGTGAAGAGAGACTCTTAGGGAAGGAAGGGAAAGGCGAAGAGTAGATGGTAGATGGTGTGTTGAGAGTTGATGAAATGGAGAGGTGGTTGTGGTTTAAGTTTGTGAGAGTGAAGTGGGTTGCAGGAGAATATGTTGGACAAGAGTAGGTTGGATTCTACAAGAGACCAAGCTTAGGGCTTTGGTCACAAAGTACTGAGCTTATATATACAGGAGAAGCGCAGCAATAGCTGCACTTTGACTGTGCTACTAGTATAGTAGGAGTCATAGTAAGAGTCATAGGAATGAGGCCATGAATGAGTCAGAACCAAGTAACTAGTGCTGCACAGTAGGTGCTGCAGCATTGCACAGTTCGAAACTAAGAAGTGAATATAAATGGAAAGAGAACCAAACAAGGGGAAAGTAACAGCAATCCAGTGTTACCTGGACATGTATGGATCACATGATAACACAGAAGGGATCACAAGATGTAAGAGATCACGAGACTAGTAAGTAAAGGGATGTACGAAAGCAAGCAGTCCATAGCAAAAGGTAAGAGGTAAACATAAAAGGACGATGGTGTAAAATCTTCGTTCCCTGGGTCAGGAATTAAGATGTTGAGTCCTAGGTTTCCCTCCATCCAGCCGTCACCTAGTTCTTGTAGTTCAGCCATAGTATCTGTCCCAGGGGCTATGGGTGTCGTATAAGCAGGGGGAGGAGTGTCGTCGTCAGGTGGTGGTACTGGGATGAAGTTCTCGTTGAGGAGGATTGGGTTTATTGGTTGTTGAGGGATAGGTGTGTCAAGTCGAGGGGGAATAGGAATGGGATCAGGGGAGGGAGAACAAACGTGATAGGATGGACTGTGAGCCACTGGAGAGTTAGTTCCTCTGGTAGGAGAGCGGTTGCCGAAGGCCCATAGTATGGTGGGTAGGGTTTCTTCATGCCAGAGTTCTTGGGCTTGAGCTATCATGGCTGCATATGTTATGGCATTGTGGCCATAAGAGCGTTAGCTCAGAGTTCAGTGGGGCCAAGTCCCTGTGACTTGGTTCAAGGGTTCAGTGGGGCCAGCTCAAAGAGACCGGATCAAAGGTTTAGCGTCTCAAGGCTGAGTCAAACAATGACTCAGTCCGCAGACAGAGTTGGTCTTCTGGTTTTGCAGAAGAGGAGGATGATGAGAGAGAGGCAGAGGAGGAAGAGGAACACAAGGGTTCCTTGAGGTGTGCTCAGGTCAAGCAAGATGAAAGCCAGCACAACACAAGTTGTGATTGAGAGACAGTACAGGGCAAAGGGATGCGACAGGAAATGAGACAAAGCTAAGCTTGGGGCATTCCCCAGCTTCTACAGATGCTTAAATACTGTATGTAGCAAGGCTGTACAGTACCATAAGCAGAACAATAGATAAAGGTTGACCAATAGCAAAAGTAACTCAACAATAGGTGAAACACAATAAGTGAAACACAATCGGTGAAACACAACAAGTGAAACACAATAGGTGAAACACAATAAGTGGAACTGTAATGGATGAAACAATAAGGGATCACCATCAAGGGATGAAAATGGTAACCAAGGGGACAAGGATGACAAAGAAGAACAATAACGAGAGGGATTATAGACGAACTGACAAGGGGGTAAATTACAACAGCATGTCATGCAGCATGTTGTACTAGGAGTCTGGCATTGATGGTCATGGCTGTGGATGGTGATGGTTCTCTAGAGATTGGTAGAGGAATAAGGGTTGGAGTGTATGGGGGAGTGGGGACGAGGGTAGTAGAGGAGGCAGTGGGTGAGTTAGTGTTGGAGGACATGTTGGAATGTTTAGAGAGAAGAGAAGAATGGTGAGGAATGTTGGTTGGGAATGGTGGTCTTTTTATACGTCAAGTCATCCAGCCGTAGCAGGAGTAGAATTCTTTTAGGAGTTCTGGGGCATTGAGGTTGTGATGGTCGACCCATGAATCATCTGATGTCAGGGTAACCTTTCCAGTGTACGAGGTATTGAAGTTTACATGTTCATTAAAATCTTCTAGCATCTAGAATGGCTTTGATTTTGTATTCCTCTTTGTTATCAATGATCGGAGGAGGTCGTGTGAATGGCATGCCGTATTCCTCCATTTCTATATAGGGTAGGAGTAGGTTGACATGGAAAACATCATGTATCTTCATGGATGGTGGGAGTTGGAGTTGGTAAGTGACTTTAGAAATTTTCTTAATGATGGGGAAGGGTCCATAACATTTTGGTGTTAACTTGCGGTTTCCTTGTGTTTTGAGGTTTTTGCTTTCTAACCATACAAGGGTTCCTTCTTTCATTTCTGGGATGTTAGGTTTTAGGGGTTGTTGTTTTCGTTCCAAAAGTTGTTGTGCATCATGTCTAGATTGTTCTAGTTCTTTGAGACGATTGGTGGAGGTGGGAACATTGTTGTCTTCTAGTTTATGTTGATTTGGGGTTTGAATCCCATGAGGAGTTCGTGTGGTGATCATTGTGTCACCTCAGTGTTTCCATGAATTGTGTGCATATTCTGCAATGGGGAGTATTTTTGCCCAGGAGTGTGGATGGGTAGTGGTCCAGGGTCTTAGGTATTGTTCTAGCCAAGCATTCATTCTTTCGGTTTGTCTGTTGGTTTGGGGGTGAAATGCAGTTGACATGTTTTGTTTGATGCCTAGACTTTTGCATAGGGCTCTGGAGAAGTTTGATGCAAATCGGGGGTCTCTGTCGGATATGATTCTCTTTGGAATGCCGAACCAGGGTACAAGGTGTTTCAGATACTCATGTGCAACACCTGTTCCGTTGATCATTTTGTTGCACGGGATGAACTTAGTTGCTTTGGAACATCCTTGATCGATGATGGTAAGAATGCTGTCGAATCCTTCTGATTTTGGTAGGTCAGTGATGAGGTCCATTGATACGTATTGGAATGGGCCCTGTTCAATGTGTGTGTTGAGTGGAAAGGTCATGGCCTTTTTCCTTGGTAGGTTGGTCTTGGATTCTTGACATTTGGCGCAACCTTTTACGTATTGTTCTACAAATTGTCGTAGTCTAGGTCCTTCATAGTGTTGTTTGACTAGATCCCATGTATTGGCTATTCCAGGATGTCCTGCAGGTGGAGCATCGTGGAATTGTTGTAGGATTTCTCGTCGTTTGTCTAGTTTGTCAGGTAAGTAAATTTTTTGTGTAAAACTTTCAGGTGGGAGAAGGGTGGTTTTTTGTTCTTCTACCCCCTTGTTAAGGTCTTTGCAATGGGAGAGAGTGTCAGCAATGGTATGGGTGTGTCCAGGGACGTGTTCCATAGTTATATTGAAGTCTTGCATGTATTGCATCCATCTTGCTTGTCATCCTGTCAGTTTCTGTGGTTCTTTGAAATATGTAAGGTTTTTGTGGTCTGTTCTTATCCAAATTGGTTTGTCTGCACCTAGGAAGAATGGTTGGCCATTTTTAAGACCAAAAATGATGGCAGCCAATTCTTTGTCATGTGCATCATAGTTTCTTTCTGCATCTAATAATGTTCTTGAGTAAAATGCTATAGGATGAAGTCCATCTTTATGTTCTTGGGAAATGACTGCTCCTACAGTGAATCCCGATGCGTCAGTATCGAGAATGAATTGTTTAGTCCAATCTGGAGTTTGCAGGACTGGATAAGATACACATGTGTCTTTTAGTGTTTGGAACGCCTGTTCTTCTTTGGATGTCCATTCCCATTGCCTGTTCTTTTTTGTTAGGTTGTTGAGAGGTCTTGCTTTTATCGAGAAGTTTGGAATGAAGTTGTGATAGAAGTTGCAGAATCCTAGGAAGCTTCAGACTTCCTTTAGCATTTTTGGTGTGGGCCAGTCTTTGATCCCTTTGACTTTAATTGGGTCCATGGTGATTTTTCCTTCACCAATGATTACTCCTAGGTATTCAACTTTCTTTTTGTGGAATTGACACTTTTCTGGTTTGAGGTATAAATCATGTTGTTTCAATTTTGATGTGTTTGACTTTAGATTTGTGTTCTTCTTCGTCATTCTTTGTGGTGATGATGATGTCATCCATGTAAATTTTGAGCCATCCTTGGGCAAGTTCTTCTTGAAAGATATCATCCATCATGGTTTGGAAGGTCACGGGGGAGTTAGTTAATCTGAAGAACATTACTGTTGGTTTGAACAATCCATCGCTGGTCTTGAAGGTGGCTTTCCATTCGTCTCCCTCTTTAATCCTAATATTGTTGTAGCCCTATCTAATGTCGAATTTAGTAAAGAGTTCTTTTCTGCTATGGCGTGTATTAATTCTGGGATTAAAGGGAGTGGATAGACGTTGGGTATTGTCCACTTGCTCCAGTTCCTGTAGTCTTGTACTGGCCAGAATTTACCATCCTTTTTTTTTATTAAAAAGAAGCCGCTTGCATAAGGTGAGTTGGACCTTCTAATTCATTTTAATTGTAAAATTTTGTTCAAGGAATTTTCCCTGTTCCTCTTTTTCTTTGGGTGAGAGGGGATATACTCTACAGTTGATTGTCATGGGAGCATCAGGTTTAAGGTCAATTGCATGGTCCCATTTCCTTGGTCCAGGGAATCTTTCTGATTCTTGTTCCATAAAGACTTGGCCATAGGCGTGATATTGAGGGGGAACTATTTGTTGCCAGGGTAGTTGTTTTGATTCCATTTGGGATTCTGCTAATTGTTGGGCAATGGTGGTTTTCCGTAGTTTAGTTTGCATCCAGAGCTCATCGCCTTCTTCCCAGTTGGCAATATTTTTTATCCATTCTGGTGTTTTTTCATCTCTGGATAGGACTATCCTTCCCATCAATGTTCCTTTGGTCCAATTGATTTTGGGGTTTGTTGATTTGAGGAAAGGGTATCCTAGGATTAGATCGTCTTGCCCAATATCTGCTATGAAGAATTGGTGTTTGTTTCTTCGTCCTAGCAGTTTCAGTTCTAGGTCTACTGCTTGGGTGATTTTTCCTAGACGATTGGGGGTGTTATCAACATTCTTTACTATCCTTGGTATTAGTAGTTTTTGCATCTTCAGTTGGAGTTCTTTGGTCAGTTTTGGGGAGATGAAACATTCGGTTGCTTCACTGTTGATCAATGCGACTTTCTTTTTGGCTTTTGAGGTTCCAATGTATATTGTCAAATTGACCTGCATTGACTTTTTTATAGTGTTATATACATTGGTGGTACCTAGGGCCCGAGCGATCGCCGATATGCTCAGGCGTCTGAAAAATCCTTCTCCTCTTCATTATCAACTTCTTCAGTCAGCATTCTGATAAATTCTTCCCTTTCTTCTTTAGAGAGGGCTTTGGCAGCCTTCACAATTTTGGCTGTCACGCTTTCTTTGATGATTTTGACAACAGAGGATTTGTGTCATGAACCATTCTCTGGAGAGGGCCCTTGAAGGACCCTTCCTTATAGGAGGAAACCTGGTCTCTATGGTGTCACCCTGTTCACATGAGCAAAAGGGGTGAGTAGAGGTGTCCACAATATCGCGCGCGCATTGTTGCGCGAGCGATTCTCGGCACAATCGACATACAGCAAGCCCCACTTAAAGGCAACCCTTCTAGCAACAAAAGACAGTATTAGGGCCTTCCTAAGGACCCTTTGGAACGACCCTAGGAGCTCTACAAGAGGCACTAACCTAGTATCAAAGGCCCTACAACGCGTTATTAGACCAACTCTAATAACTATAGAACGACTATAAGGCAATACTAAGGACCTTAATAGAAGTATTAGGGTCGACTCTAAGGACCCTAATAGAACTATATAAGGGCCTTATAAGACGACACTATTCCCTAGCTAAACTACAAGTCTTCAAATGACCGGCCCTAAACTAACTAACAAGAAATGAATCAGATGCTTACACGTGCACTAAAAGTAGTAAACACGTGGACAGTGGAAACTCTTACTCATCAAGAAGAGTCTTCTTACTCAGCAGCTTACTGAGCATGACCGAGCATGCTCAGTAAGCATCCTCCGACTTCTTACTCATCACTCTATTGTGCTTGATAACAAGGTTATGACTTGTTCCCTATTTAGCAGTTCTCTTGTAGTATATAAGCGCTCAATAAAGTAGCGGACAGTCCTCAGACTGTCCATTTGTTTACGGCACTCTCCATCCCTGGGATACTCCTTTAAGGACCGTCCCCTTGTGACCACTCTGGCCTCTTCCCTGCGTGATTGTTCTACTCTCACAGTAACGGTACCCTCTTTGGTATTTGTTACTACTCTGGATTCTACTCCTTGCCCACGCCGTCTTGGACGTCTACCGACTCGTCTTCGAGCTTATCCCTCGCTCTTGAACTGGATAGTTCAACAGTGAGTCTTGACAATTTGGGTGTGGTGGTGGTCACCTCTGCTGCGCATGCGCATGTCATCTCGCATTTCAGTTTGGTGGGGCAGTCTCTGGAGAGGTGTCCTTGTTTTGAACAGTGGAAACACCTGCCTTCAGCACAATGTTTTTCTTTCTCAGCTTCGGTGATCGCTTTACGTGCTGCACCGGCGCTGGTGTCCATGGCATTTGGGTCACGAGGTGGAAGGCATATGCGTGGTGCGGTGGCGTTGTTGGTGGTGTTGCCACATGCGCCCCAGGCAGAGAGGCGAGCCCAAGGGCAATTTGGATTTGTATTGTGATTGTGTATGTTGGTGTAATTGGTGAGAACTGCACGTTTGCACATCCAGATCCAGTGTTGTTTCTGTGCACTGGAGATCCATTCTTGAAAAGTGGTGGGGTCTTCCTGGCTAATAATGGCCTCGACCAATGGTTTGGGAAGGCCACACGCAAATAGGCGCATGACCATTGGATCGTCTGTGTGCAAGGATCCGCGTCATGCTAACAATTCGAAATTAGCTATATACTCATCCAAATTGTTGTCCTTCATCTTAAGTTTGCATAATTGGTCTTGTGCGCGTTCGCGTTCAGTGTAGTTGGTGAACGCTTGTTTGAACTGTTGTTCCATGGCCTGCCAAGCAGTGAGACCAAAGGGAATTTTGTCCAGGTCAATCATGACTTTTTCAAGCCATTTGTCCATTGCTTCGACCCACCCGTCAACACAAGGTCCTTCCATCAATGATAGAAAATAGGCACATTTCTTGATGGGGTTTTGAGCAATTTTAATGTCAAAGTTCATCCGCATGAAGCATCGGAACACAGTGAGGAACACATGGGTGCATGCGCGATCGCCGTTGAATGCCTTCAGGGGGACTCCTTCAAGTTTGCTGTTATCCGAGGGGTGTGTGTCGGGGTCGTAGTGTCAAGACTCACTGTTGAACTATCCAGTTCAAGAGCGAGGGATAAGCTCGAAGACGAGTCGATAGACGTCCAAGACGGCGTGGGCAAGAAGTAGAATCCAGAGTAGTAACAAATACCAGAGGGGTATTGTTACTGTGAGAGTAGAACAATCGCGCAGGGAAGAGGCCAGAGTGGTCACAAGGGGATGGTCCTTTCAAGGAGTATCCCAGGGATGGAGAGTGTCGTAAACAAATGGACAGTCTGAGGACTGTCCGCTACTTTATTGAGCGCTTATATACTACAAGAGAGTTGCTAAATAGGGAACAAGTCATAACCTTGTTATCAAGCACAATAGAGTGATGAGTAAGAAGTCGGAGGACGCTTACTGAGCATGCTCAGTCATGCTCAGTAAGCTGCTGAGTAAGAAGCTTCTCTTGATGAGTAAGAGCTTCCATTGTCCACGTGTTCACTGCTTTAGTACACGTGCAAGCACCTGATTCATTTCCTGTTAGTTAGTTTAGGGCCGGTCATTTAAGGACTTGTAGTTTGGTTATGGAATAGTGTTATCTTATAAGGCCCTTATATAGTTCTATTAGGGTCCTTAGAGTCGACCCTAATACTTCTATTAAGGTCCTTAGTGTTGCCTTATAGTTCGTTCTATAGTTATTAGAGTTGGTCTAATAACGCGTTGTAGGGCTTTTGATACTAGGTTAGTACCTATTGTAGAGTTCCTAGGGTCGTTCCAAATGGTCCTTAGGAAGGCTCTAATACTGTCCTTAGTTGCTAGAAGGGTTGCCTTTAAGTGGGGCTTGCTGTATGTCGATTGTGCCGAGAATCGCTCGCGCAACAATGCGCGCGCGATATTGTGGACACCTCTACTCACCCCTTTTGCTCGTGTGAACAGGGTGGCATCATAGAGGCTGGGTTTCCTCCTATAAGGGAGGGTCCTTCAAGGGTCCTCCCCGGGGAACGGTTCATGACACGTAGCGAGTGAGGTTGTCATAGTTGTCGGGGTCTGGGCTGGGAGGTCTTCTTCCGCGTCCTCCGAAGCCTTGGAACAAGGAGGGACGTGGATACACCTGCACCATTCCAGACGACGCGAGTTGTTGAGGTATCTGTGCGGGTGGTTCTTCTGGTTCACCTGCCACAACAAATAGTTGTGTTGTGGCTTCGGGTTCTTGTTCCATGGGTTCAGCAGGTGCGGGTCCGGGAGTAGGGGCGCATGATGGATTTTTCGAGTTTGGAATGGGCTCACCTGAAGCGATGAGCTGTTCCATGTCAAGACCTTTGAGGGGATCATTGACTAATCTGAAAGCCGGATGCGTGACGCAGTAGGCTTTGAAGTAGTCTTCATGGCATCATATTTCAAACCAAACGCCATAGAGAGTGCCAAGGCCGAATTTGGCCTTCCTGTAGATAGTGTAGTACCCGGTCCAGGGTACACTGTTTATTCCTACTCTGAAGAATTGAGCATTTTCCCTAAATGCTTCACGGACAAGTGCATCGTCGATGTCTGGGTTTAACTTGAAGGGACATTTGAGTTTCTTTAGCCCCTCTTCTGTGGGCTTTCCTTGTCCTTTGAACCTCCAGTCTCTCGCCATGGAAGTCATCTCTTGAAAATTGATATATTCGGGGGGGGGTGTATGCGTGTACACACATTCGGGGTCAAGGGTTCAAAGGGGAAGCTTGTTCTAATGTCACCGACTGGGGGCGGTGTCACTGAAAAATCAGTTCACGTGCGAGACAAGCACAGTGAGTCGAGCGAGACACTAAGTCTTCACGGATTTTGGGGATCTCGGAGACAATATTGCCAAGGCAAATATGTTCCGCGGAGAGGGGAAGTCACAAGTGAGTCTTTGCATTACGAAGACTTATGAGCAGAAGGAGTTTCAGACAATTTGCTTGATGTCTTGCAAGCCTACAAGTCCTGAAGTTCAAGATCCAGTGATATTTCACAGGAGAACAAGCTTAGAGCTTATTCTCATCAGATGGCAGTCTTATATATGTACAGAATACTATATCAAATAGTATCCATGAGGTAGTAATGAGGCAATTGTACTAGAACATGAAGGAAATGTCTGGTATATATGAGGCTTGATCAATGAGTCATAGAACATGTGGGAAACTTGAGACATGTCCGGGTGGGCTTATCCAGTTGCCGGTCCAGTTCGATGTACCGGTTCTTGAGACAGCAAGGGTATTCTGAGGAGGAGGTTGATGTCCTCCAGACCATGTTGAGCATGCACCTTCAAGGAGGGGTAGGATCTGAGGCATTGCCAAATCCTTCCCCCTGGAGCTCCATCTACTACCACTCCTATGGCAGCAGCAGAGAAGTGTCCACTGCAACAGCTGAGTTCATTCCAGAACCTCAGCAACTGGACATGATAGAAGGGAGGAGGAAGAGGAACTGATGCAAGTATTATGGCGAGGTAGGACACTTTAACAAGTATTGTCCACTGCCCCACCAGTACTGCCATGACCAGCTGGCAGCAGACGCTGCCTCACATTGCCTGGTGCCTCCCTATCATCATTCCTATACACCCATTAGATTGTGCCCTTTCCACCGAGGATGGGAACTGGCACACCCAGGCAAGAAGTCCAACCAAGACAGGGAGGACACTGCTAACTCATGCCTCCTGCAGGTAGTGAAAGGAGAAGGGTCCATGTGTCAAGACTCACTGTTGAACTACCCAGTTCAAGAGCGAGGGATAAGCTCGAAGACGAGTCGGTAGACGTCCAAGACGGCGTGGGCAAGAAGTAGAGTCCAGAGTAGTAACAAATACCAGAGAGGTATTGTTACTGTGAGAGTAGAACAATCACGCAGGGAAGAGGCCAGAGTGGTCACAAGGGGACGGTCCTTAAAGGAGTATCCCAGGGATGGAGAGTGCCGTAAACAAATGGACAGTCTGAGGACTGTCCGCTACTTTATTGAGCACTTATATACTACAAGAGAACTGCTAAATAGGGAACAAGTCATAACCTTGTTATCAAGCACAATAGAGTGATGAGTAAGAAGTCGGAGGACGCTTACTGAGCATGCTCGGTCATGCTCAGTAAGCTGCTGAGTAAGAAGACTCTTCTTGATGAGTAAGAGTATCCACTGTCCACGTGTTTACTACTTTTAGTGCACGTGTAAGCACCTGATTCATTTCTTGTTAGTTAGTTTAGGGCCGGTCATTTGAGGACTTGTAGTTTGGTTAGGGAATAGTGTCATCTTATAAGGCCCTTATATAGTTCTATTAGGGTCCTTAGAGTCGACCCTAATACTTCTATTAAGGTCCTTAGTATTGCCTTATAGTCGTTCTATAGTTATTAGAGTTGGTCTAATAACGTGTTGTAGGGCCTTTGATACTAGGTTAGTGCCTATTGTAGAGCTCCTAGGGTCGTTCCAAAGGGTCCTTAGGAAGGCCCTAATACTGTCTTTTGTTGCTAGAAGGGTTGCCTTTAAGTGGGGCTTGCTGTATGTCGATTGTGCCGAGAATCGCTCGCGCAACAATGCGCGCGCGATATTGTGGACACCTCTACTCACCCCTTTTGCTCGTGTGAACAGGGTGACACCATAGAGACCAGGTTTCCTCCTATAAGGAAGGGTCCTTCAAGGGCCCTCTCCGGAGAATGGTTCATGACACCATGACCCTTCAAGAGCTTTTCACTACATCCCCTCTCTGCTCCAACACACCTCCAGTCAGGAGGTTACCCAGGGACTCTGATAGACTCCCACAGATCATGTCTCCTTCAGCTGTCACTGAGGAGTTGGAGGTGATAGTAGCCTCAGCATTGGCTGCCTATGAGGCAGAAGAAGAAGGCTGATACACCTTCACCACATTGCCTCCTCCCCTTGATGATGATGGTGTTGACCCCACCACTCAATTTTAGATCATTGGTGCATGGGACCACCAATCTGAAGGAGGAGTGATGTTACCAAGTGGTTTGGGGTCCAGAAGATGCCAGAACACCTGAACTATGGACTGCACCATTTGCTTCACACATGCATCAGATCTTGATGGTTTATGTTCCTTGATATTGTGTTCAGAATGTGTTGATCATATCTTCTCTAAGATGGAAGAAGCAATGAGTAGCATTGCTTCTGTTCCAGATGTTCCTGTATCACCACGTACATTGCTTCCTTGATTGGGAAAGTACTTATGACACCAAGATTGCTACTGGGGAAGCACTTAATGCTTCCAGCACTGAGATCATTTACACTTCTATGAGCCACCTTTTGCTTCTATAGCACTGACCAGTACTACAGTAGCATGAACCTTATCCCTGAGGGCTATATAAAGCCCCCAGTTCATAGCAGTTGAGCTTAAGCTCAACTTAGTTTGCCAATCCCAAACAGTTGACTCCTACCCTGTCTGCAGAGCCCCTCTTATCTTGTTGCCATACTCCAGAAGGATCTAACCCTCCTTCCCCTCCATGAGTATTGCTTGCTTGGCTCAAGCATATCTGCATTGGTAAGACACATTTATAGACACAACCATTGATCTTATTTAAGGCACTTTGGAGCCTTAACACAGCCATATGGCTACCTTACAGCGCAAGACAGGTTCTTCAAGTTTGGAATGGGCTCACCTGACTTGATGAGTTGTTCCATGTTCAAGCCTTTAAGGGGGTCATTGATCAGTCCAAAAGCCAGACATGAGATGCAGTGTGCTTCAAAATAATCCTTGCAGTGTTGGATTCCAAACCAGATGCCATAAAGCATCCCAAGGCCAAACTTGGCCTTTCTGTAGATGGTGTAGTACCCAGTCCAGGGTACACTGTCAACTCCTAGTCTGAAGAAATGGACATTCTCTTTGAAAGAGTCTGGGACAAGTGCATCATTGAGGTCTGGATCCAACTTGAAGGGGCATTTGAGTTTGCTTAATCCTTCTTCAGTGGGTTTTCCATGTCCTTTGAACCTCCAGTCTCTGGCCATGGAAGTCATTTGAGACAAATCAATATATTTGGGGGTGGATGTGTGTGTACACATTTGGGGTCAAGGGTTCAAAGAGGTAAGCTTGTTCTAATGTTGTCAAGACATGTACTGCTGATCACTAAGGACTCAGGAGCAGGTGGGCAAGGGTCGGAACAGATGATACGCGGCGAAGGCGGCATTGAACAGGAGGACGAGCCAAACAACGAGGAGGTACCAGATGGGGACTGGTAAGTGTTGCAAGAGGCAGAGGCGAAGACTGGAGGCCAGTGCAGCGAGGGGGCTTTAGACAAGGCGGTCGTTGAAGAGTACCTTGGAGGCGAGGGAAGTCTTTAAACTGAGCGGTCACAGGGGAGTACCCAGGAGTATGAGAGTATCACAAATGGACAGTCTGACGACTGCCATGCTTCATTGGGGCTTATATACAGTGTACAGGGTCGATTACAAAGCACTGGGACTATTCTAGACTCTTTGGTACCATCCAATAGGACTACAGAGGCATAAACTTGTTTATGTCAAGTTTCAGGCTTACTGAGTGCATTACTGATCATTGTGGAGCGATGACATCATTATGATGTCACTGTGGGGCGCTTAGTGAGCCTATGAGGTCACTGTGGAGTCGCTCAGTCAGCTATGATGTCATTGGAGCCTTGATGACGTCAGATGATTTATGCAACAGTTTCTAAGAGTTTGTGCCACTGTTTCGGGTCCATGGTGGCTGGGTGGCCATGTGGCTGCCACGCGATGATTACCCGATTAGGAAACGGGTGCCTGGTCGTGTTATAGTGCCTTTGCAATAACAATATCTTGTACCACAGGAGGGATAGCCCAGAAAATGGAAGGGAGTCGGCAATGTAAAGTGAGAGAGGTCTTTCTTGAGTAAAATAGGACAATCCTCGGCCAGGACTTGGCCTTGGTTCGTAACAAATGTCACCAACTGGGGGCAGTGTCACTGACAAATCAGTTCACATGCAAGATGAGCACAGAGAGTTGAGTGAGACACTAAGTCTTCACAAGTTTGGGGGATCTCAGAGACAATATTGCCAAGGCAGATACATTCCATGGAGAGGGGATTTAGTGAATAAGTCTTTGCATAGGGAAGACTCATGAGTATGATGTTGTGAAATGCAACCACAGATAGAGGGACCTCAGAGGATGTGCTTAGTCATTGCCACCCTCTTGGGTCCAACTTGTGGGTTCAACACTATGTGACCCAACCTGGGGACCTCAGAGGAGGGGGTTGACATGTGCTCACATGATTCCCTTATATCCTGGTGCAATTAAGAAAATGGCCAGACTGGGGATTGAACCCAGGACCTCCCGGATATATACCAGGTGCTCTAACCACTGAGCTACCTAGCCTTGGGTACAGTGAAGTGGATTAATCTATATGACAGATTGTATATCCAACATATGATGGGTTTCAGACTGTTTGCTTGATGTCTTGCAAGCCTACAAGTTTGTGAAGCTGAAACCAGTGATATTTCACAGGAGAACAAGCTTGGGGCTTGTTCTCATCAAGAGACAGGTTTATATACATGTAGAATACCATATCAAATAGTATCCTCAAGGTAAGAGCAAGGTGATTGAACTGGAACATGCTGGAAAGTTGTGGTACATATGATAAACTGTTGGATATACAATCTGTCATATAGATTAATCCACTTCACTGTACCCAAGGCTAGGTAGCTCAGTGGTTAGAGCACCTGGTATATATCTGGGAGGTCCTGGGTTCAATCCCCAGTCTGGCCATTTTCTTAATTGCACCAGGATATAAGGGAATCATGTGAGCGCATGTCAACCCCCTCCTCTGAGGTCCCCAGGTTGGGTCACATAGTGTTGAACCCACAAGTCGGACCCAAGAGGGTGGCAATGACTAAGCACATCCTCTGAGGTCCCTCTATCTGTTGTTGCATTTCACAACATAAACATGAGTCTCATCCAGGTAGGCTTGCCCAGTTGCCGGTCCAGTCTCAGGCCCATGATACCAACCAAGAATTCTTGAACTTCGAACTTGAACTTGAATTTCGGGATTTTCCAGGAGTGACTGGTGTGACCAGTGTGATATCAGTGACATCGCATATATGATAAACTAATAGGTTTTTTTTAATATGAGTTTTTATTTGCTTGTGATTTGCATATTCATGTATTGTGATTGCAGCCATGACTGGGAACTGACTCAGTCCACTTGTGTCCACTGAATGTTGCCGAGGCATACTGTAGGGCCCAGGATCCATGCATGCAGAGCGAGAGATTTTTGAAGAGGAAATGGAAAGTCTTTTTTCAAAAAAAATACTATTCAATAACACGTTCTGCGCAGTCCCTCTGAATTCTCTGATACTGCTCCCACATGTCATCAGCAATTTTATCTTGCCTGATATTTGCTCGCTCCCTCTCACACTGCATCACAGGGCCTGTTCCAAGTTCACCAGCCAGCGCTTCCTCTTCTTGTGCATCCATCTGGAGGTCAGCCACTTGGTCATCAAAGGTGCCAATCTCCCTAGAGTCATATGCGCGAATAAGATTGTGAAGTGCTGCGAGTGCACATGGGACGCGTGCTTGAACTCCCATGTCATACTCACAGGGTTGTGAGAGAATCTTGAAATGCCACTTGAGAATTCCAAAAATGCATTCAATGACATTGCGAGCTTGGGCATGACACAAATTGAACAGCTCCTTGGGTGTGCATGGCCTAGGACAAACATCAGTAAGACAACTTGAAAGTAAGACAACAAAGACTCACCTTGTGCGAGCATGGCCCCATTCAGCTAGATGGTACCGCACGCCTCGATAAGGGGTGAGAAGTACATCTGACGAGGCAAAACCCACATCACCAAGATAATACTTCCCCCTTGGGACATGAAGATCAGAATGATGTGCTGCATGAAAAAGTGTCGCATCAGCAGTGGAACCCTCCCAACCAGTCAGCAGGTAGGTGAAGTGGAGGTCAAATGAGCATCCCACGAGGCAGTTCTGCGTGAGACCTCCTTTGCGGTTCCTTGCCACATCATGCTCTGCAGCAGTGGCAAAACAGTCGATATGTGTACCGTTGATAGCACCCAGTGTGTCCTTGAGAAATGGAAAGAATTTGGGGTTGCTTTGGATGAAGGGGTGAGGGGGTGAATCGGCATCAGGAAGGCACACAAATGTGGTGTAGAAGGGAGGGCTCAAGAGAACGCCTAGAATTTTTTTAAAATACCTAGCTATCCATCAGACAACATCTGAAAGAAACCTGAGAGATACTTACTTTGAAATGGTGTGGGGTGACCGCTGAAAATGCTCTCTGACATGTGTCGATGGCAGCCCTGTGACAGCTGTATAAAGGAAGATAGCAATTTGTTCTTCGACTTGGATGTGTCATGATGATGAGATACCAAGTCATTGGAGGATCCGCTGGAGGATGATAAATACTTTTTTATGCACCCCAAGCTCAGTCCAAATGTGCTCTGGATGGCCAGTGAGTAGGTCCTCAACCCACTTAGCCCCAGTGTATGAAGATGTGTGATATGGGATAGGAGGACGATAGAGGGGTTCAAGGAGCTCAAGTAATGCTTGGCAGCAAAGTAGGAGAACAGTTGACATATTTAACATGACATAGAGCTGTTGGTGCCGTTGGCATCACCATTGTACCCATTGCTGATGAGGGTTATCGGGCATCTTGAGCGAGGGAGGGGACAACAACAGGGACAAAGTGTGCAACTTTTTGACAGAAAATATTTTTGGCACATCACATGTAATTTCACAATATGTGAAATATTTATTTGGATACACATACATGACACAACAACACAAATCATCGCTTACGCTCGCTTCACTTTCTCCACCAGATTACATATGTATCCATGTGCAAACTCACGTGATGACTCCACAGATATGAATGCAAGGTAGCCATCCACCTCTCCGATGCCGCAATTGGCAAACAGGGATAATGCTGGGACAATATCATCAGTTGGCAACCAACAACCATTTGTGATATCCTTGATATCACTGGCAAGGTGTTGGACTGCCAGTGTCCAGCATGCATACTCGGGAAGTGCCAAAAATCCAGGTACAGTATCACCTGCGAGTGCGGGTGCAGGTGCAGGTGCAGGTGCGGGTGCAGGTGCGGGTGTGGGTGCGGGTGTGGGGTGCGGGTGCGGGTGCGGGTGCGGGTGCGGGTGCGGGTGCGGGTGCGGGTGCGGGTGCGGGTGCGGGTGCGGGTGCGGGTGCGGGTGCGGGTGCGGGTGCGGGTGCGGGTGTGGGTGCGGGTGTGGGTGCGAGTGCGAGTGCGAGTGCGAGTGCGAGTGTGAGTGCGAGTGTGGGTGCGGGTGCAAATTCAGGCATGGGCGGAGAGAAACCAAGAGAATGGACAGTTGAGTCGAAGACATCAACAACTCTGTTCATGACCGCTGTAACACCCATGACAGCAGACGCCACGGTGTCACCCCTCTGTTTTTTAGCTGAAGATGTTTCGTACATCAGGATATCATCAATGCAAGGTGATTTACACTTGTTGGTTACGAAGTCAAATGAGGTATTTGCGAAGTCGAATGAGGTATTTGATGGTGAAGTCAATGCCCTCCTGCTGCCGCCGACTTGAGACAAATTGGGGGTCAGGTGAGCAGGAGTAGGTGGCTGGGATGGAGCATGCTCAGCACAAGGTGTTGGCTGCAAAGCCTGGTATGCATGTTTGCCTTTGGTTTTTGTTCCTACAAGAGATTCCATGGCCTCACAATGTGGCCAGCCCTTGTGGTGGAACTTCTTGACCGCTGGTTTGTCCTACTAAAGTAAGATATTGTCGACAAATCAGGAGTTACAGATGCACTGCAACCAGCTCATCATACACTGCCTGATTTTGATTTTCTGCTGATATGTCCATTCCTGTCACATCATCCCAAGCCATGCCAGACTTATTTTTGATCACTGAAATGGTGTCCCAGTCGGTCTTCATCTAGTTGAACGATGTCAGTGTTGAGGTGTAGTGAAAAGAGGAAACATGTACCCTTTGTCACTTCGTCTTGCATGAGCTCAGAGTTTTGAAGCCACCCTTCTTACAACAGGACCTAATTTGACTGGCCGCCTCATTGAAGACTTGATCCTTGAACATAGCGTTGGACGTCATTTGGTCCTTGTGCTCCAAGAGGAAGTTTAAGAACTCGGCTTCCTCCTCAGTCATCCATCTTGCCTTGATATCTGCTCAGGTTTCTTCTGCAGAGGAATCAGAGCTTCTTGATGAGCAGGTCTGCATGGGAGGTGATGATCAGGATCAGGAAAATAAAGTGTGGGGCGACGCTGAAGTGAAGGTGAAAAAGAAGGTACTGACAAATGGCTTACACATGTGCAATCACACACAAATATGCGAATACATGAATATGCAAATCACAAGCGAATAAAAACTCATATTAAAAAAAAACCTATTAGTTTATCATATATGCAATGTCACTTATATCACACTGGTCACACCAGTCACTCCTGGAAAATCCTGAAATTCAAGTTCAAGTTCAAAGTTCAAGAATTCTCGGTTGGTATCATGGGCCTAAGACATTCCTTATTGTTCTTTACTTTCACCCTCATCCCCTTGGTTATGGTTTCATCCCTTGATGCTGATGGCCCTTATTTTTTCACTCATTGTGTTTCATCTATTTTATCTATTGTTGAGCCTCCTCTGCTATTGGCTCACTTTTATCTATTGTTCTGCATATAGTACTGTACAGCCTCGCTACATACAGTATTTAAGCGCCTGTAGAAGCTGGGGAATACCCCAAGCTTAGCTTTGTCCCATCTCCTGTCGCATCCCTTGCCCTGTATACTCTCTCAATCACAACTTGCTTGTGCTGGTTTACATCTTGCTTGATCTGAGCACACTTCAGGGAACCCTTGTGTTCCTCTTCCTCCTCTACTTCTCTCTCATTGTCCTCCTCTTCTGTGAAACCAGAAGATTGACTCTGTCTGCGGACTGAGTCATTATCTGACTCAGCCTTGAGACGCTAAACCCCTGATCCGGTCTCTTTGAGCCAGCCCCACTGAACCCTTGAACCAAGTCACAGGGACTTGGCCCCACTGAACCTTGAGCTAATGCTCTTACGGCCACGATGCTGTAACACTATTCAGATTCAGACTTGATACTGTCTCCAACCCACCAACCATGCAGCTTACTTAAGGTACCTAGCACTTGGTCAGTCACACATACTGTGTGTGATTGGGAACTTGGCAGTTGATCACCATCTTGGTGGTCACAAATGTCATGAAAGTAATGGACATGTAACACATCCCAAATTAAAGTCCACCCAGGATGGAACATCCCTGCATTATTTACAATGGCAAGTTGATTAGGTGGGGAAGGGAGAAACAAATGTAATAGATTGTGTGAAATCTGGTTCCAAATCCCATTCTTGAGTCTGGAGTGATGGTACAGTAGGATTGTAAGCTTCAGTACTGTAAGAATAACCCAATTGTGCAAACAGTTGTGCTGAGGGCCCTAATGATGAGGCCAGTGATGATAAGGCATACTGATTATTACTATGTTGTCTGCTATAGAGTCCCACAAATTGGCTGTCCTGGTGGGTGTTGCGCAGCATAGAGCCCAGCTAACAGGCCAAGCAACCCACCTTAGAGGTTGTGCTAATGCTCAAGTAATATTTGGGTGTAGAGCAATATGTATACTCATCTACATGTATGGTATTTATACCTCTATGACCCAGGGCTGTTCCTAAGTCCAAAAGAGGTGACTACAGGTGTCCACTATATCGCACACTGAGTGATGCATGATGTGGAAACATTCTAGATGCAGCATAAGGCTGCATCTTGTGATAGATAGCATAGTATGCATAACCCTATTCCCATAAGCGCATATACTAAAGTTCTGTCTAACATGTAACATCTATGAGCGGATCTTGAACCTTGTATGAAGGTCTTCACCTTCTCTGATCCATTTGGGTTCCAGTTCAACAGTGGGCTTCCTGGCATGACCTATGCTTCCTAGAAGCTCTGTCTTGTAGTGTCACCGACTGGGGGCAGTGTCGCTGACAAATCGTTTCACGCGCGAGATGTGTGCACTGAGTCGAGCAAGACGACAAGTTCTCACGAGATTCAGGGATCTCGGTGACAACACAGCGGAGGCTAGTGCGTACCGCAGAGTGGAAAGACAATAGATAAGTCTTCGCGTTCGAAGACTTAGAGAGATGAGAGAGACTTTTGAGACGATTGCTTGATTCCCTGCAAGCCTACAGTTCTGAAGCTGAATCCAGTGATATTTCACAAGAGAACAAGCTTAGGGCTTGTTCTCTTCTACAGACAGGTTTATATAGACAATGTATCCTATATCAAATAGTAGACACAAGGTAACGGCAAGGCAATCAAGACTGGAACACGCTGGAAGGTGGTGGTACATGCGAGGCTAAGTGAGTCATGAAAACGCACGGGAATCGTCAGGTCTGTCCGGGTAGGCTTGTCCGGTTGCCAGTCCGGTCTGAAGAACAGGTACTTGTGACATGTAGTGTCTAGTGGGAGACTGTTGTGATCTCCACTTGTCCATCTCTAACCCTTGTTCCTATTTTTGCACACTATCCCCTAGTTACCATTTCATCCCTTGATGGTGACAGATCTTTCATTGTTTCACTTCTTGTGTTTCACCTATTGTTTGAGTTCCTTTTGCTATTGGTTTACTATTATCCATTGTTCCACATATGGTACTGTACAGCCTCACTAGATACAGTATTTAAGCACCTGTAAAAGCTGGGGAATCCCTCAAGCTTAGCTTTGTCCTATTACCTGTCACATCCCTTGCCCTGTATCCTCTCTCAATCACAACTTGTTGTGCTGGCCTATACTCTGCTTGAACTTGAGCACACCTCAAGGAACCCTTTTGTTCCTCTTCCTCCTCTGCCTCTCTGTCATCGTCCTCCTCTTCTGTGAAGTAACCAGGAGATTGACTCTGTCTGCAGGTTAGGTCATCCTTGACTTAATCTTGAGATGCTAAACCTTGAACTGGTCTCTTTGAGCCAGCCCCCATTGAACCCCTGAACCAAGTTACAGGGACTTGGCCCCACTGAACCCTGAGCTAATGCTCTAATGACCATGATGCCATAAAAGAGACCTTGGAAATAATCAGATAAGACCTTGGGCGATGTATGGAATGTACTCACATGGTGGGCCAGTGCTGCATGAGTAAATGAGCAATAGGTACCATTGTCATAATCACTCAGCACTGCCTGTATTTGCTACTCATATGTATGGTCTTGTGCTGGCCAACTGGACTGCCTATAACATGGCATTGATGGATGTGAAGTAGAACTACAGTATGCAGACCCCTGAGTCAGCATAGTTGATCACCCAGCTGGAATCAAACTCTGCCCTCCAATGCATCATGCAAACATGATGCAGGTGTGACCCTCAGCCAAAATATTACTTCAAAACCACTTGATGGACCTCAAATTTTCTTTGCTAGAATGACAGTAATGGCACTCAATAGTATTACTACAAAGTTTTGAATGGAGTCATTTGAGCAGATACAGGGAAAAATCAAATTCCTGAGATGGTGATCAACTGCTGAGTTCCCAATCACACACAGTGGTCACCAGACATGTAATGAAAACGTTGAAGCACTGTTTGAACCTTACATTGTTGATGAGACAGGTAAAAACACTGCAATTGGAGGTTTGGGGGGGGGCAAGGAAAAAAGACAATGTAATACTGTGTGCATACAGGAATTAACTAAACACCCTCGATCTGATTCCACCTGCCTTGAAGGAAGAGCCTGGCAAATTGAGGCTGATCACAAAGGCCTACATGCACTTTGAGGTGGGACTTGAGCTGGCAAACCAGCTCATTGATGGTGCCCAACATCTTGAGTCCAAGCACACCAGAGAGTGCGATAAGGTCATCTTTGTTGAAGCTATAGGGATGATAGCTCAGTCTTGTGTGTAAAAGACTGTATTGGTTAGTTATCTAACCTATAGGGATGATAGTGACCTCAGTCTTGTGTGTAAAAGACTGAGGAAACGAACGATAACTAAATTTGATGTCACAAGTACCGGCTCTTTGGACCAGACTGGCAACCGGGCAAGCCTACCTGGACAGACCTGACGATTTCTGCGCGTTTTCATGACTCATTCAGCCTCGCATGTACCACCACCTTCCAGCATGTTCCAGTCTCGATTGCCTCGCCATTACCTTGTGTCTACTATTTGATATAGGATACATTGTCTATATAAACCTGCCTGTAGAAGAGAACAAGCCCTAAGCTTGTTCTCTTGTGAATATCACTGGATTCTAGCTTCGGGACTGTAGGCTTGCAGAGAATCAAGCAATTGACTCAGAAACTCCCTCCACTCTCTAAGTCTTCAGACGCAAAGACTTATCTGCTGTCTTTCCACTCCGCGGTACACACTAGCCTTCGCTGTGTTGTCACCGAGATCCCCAATTCTCACGAGAACTCGTTGTCTCGCTCGACTCAGTGCGCACATCTCGCGCATGAAACGATTTGTCAGCGACACCGCCCCCAGTCGGTGACATTAGAACAAGCTTACCTCTGAACCCTTGACCCCAAACCACACACTCACAAGAGAATATATTGATTCCCCAAACCACACACTCACAAGAGAATATATCGATTTCTTTCAACATGACCACAGTTCAAGACTGGAGATACAAAGGACTTGCCACACCAACTGTAGAAGGAATAGCAGCCCTCAAATGCCCATTTGAACTGCTCCCAGATCAAGAAAAAAATGTTCCCTCTGTGACCCTATTCGACGACGGCGTCGAATTCTTCACCATACACGCGGATGGTGTACCCTGGAGCGGCTACTATGTCATATGGAAAGGTGCCAAAGTAGCCCTCAGCCACATCTATGGATTGTGGTTCGAAATCACTAGACGCGGCGACACTTGGGAAGCGACACGCATCGCTCGCCCTGGCCTTCAGGCTTGCACAAAGCCCTCTTAGAGGTAGTATTAACCTCACCACACTGATAAACTCTGGAGAACCCATTCCCAGCTCAAAAGCCCCGAGCCGCGCACCGATGCCCGGACCCCTCCCGCCTGCCGACGCCCCAATAGACCTCAAACCCATGACTACAACAAACATCTTTGCCACCAGCACTGAACCCGAGTCAGCCAAACCCCAACCCACGTCATCCAGAACGATGCGAGCGCCCTTCCGTCCCTCATTCACAGGACTCAGAGGATGTGGAAACCTGACCTCCGAGCCCCGACCCCGACCCCGACGACTTCGCCAGACTGCACCGACCAGCGAACGCGATACATGCGGATCCTGACAATGGAAAACTCAAGGGAATCCCTCCCGAGTTTTTCAACAGCAACCGCGCACGAACACATGCCTTTCTAGTCCCGTTCAACAGGTTCATGTCCATGAACCATGATAGTAAGATTGCCAGAGATCCCATCAAGAAGTGTGCATATTTTCTGTCACTGATGAAAGGGCCCAAAGTCGAAGGATGGCTCGAAGCCATGGACCAGTGGCTCGAAGATGCACAGGACGACCCCACCAATATCCCACTCAGACTTACTGCAGTGGGAGGCACTTCGACAACAATTTCAGCCACTGCATTCACCGACTACACAGAACGCGAGAAAGCCCAAGACAAACTTAAAGAACTGAAGATGAAGGATGGACTTCTAGACGACTACGTGTCTGAATTCCAACTGTTGGCAAGACGTGCAGGACTCGATGTCGACGAACCAACAGTCATGTGACTGTTCATGTGGGGACTCCCACAATCCCTGGTCGAGTCTTGCCTCGACCTTGAAGACCCCACCTCATTTGCAGACTGGGTTGTAGCAGCACAAAAGCATCATAGGGTATGGATGCGCAAACGCGCAATCCTGTCGGGCCACTCCAGCACACGCAGATGCAACTTCAATCAACCCCAGAACAATAGACCCTGGGGACGACTCGTCAACTCAGCTTGGGCCAACCATGTGAACAACCAAAGCAACTCCACACCCACATGTCCACGCCTCCCACCGTGTGACCCAAACGCGATGGACACCAGCGCAGGTGCGGCCCGAAAGGCAAACACTGAAGCCGAGAAACAAAAACACCGAGAGGAAGGGAGATGCTTTCAATGCTCCTTTCGAGGACACCTGGCTCACAACTGCCCCACAAAGCAGAAACGCGAGACGACTCGCGTGCACGCTGCCAACACGACTGCCACCACATCCGAATCCTCCGTTGTGGAGGTAATCGAAGAAAATGCGGCCGACAAACTCGCAAAAGCAGCAAAGGCACTTTCAGTAGAGGAAAGAGAGGCCTTCATTAAGGCCCTGACAGGAGATGACAAGGATAAAGAGGAGGATTTTTTGGACGCTTGAGCATAACAGCGATTGCTCGAGCTTTAGGTATCGATCCCATGTACAAGTCCCAAAGAAAGTCAATATCAGTGATGACTACTATTTACATTGGATCAAACAAAGACGAAAAGAAAGCCCTGATAGACAGCAGAGCTACTGAATGCTTCATATCTCCCAAATTAACGAAGGAATTACGTCTACAAACCAGAAAATTAATCCCAACCAGAAATGTCAAAAATGTCGACGGAAGGCTTAACCGCCTAGGGAAAATCACCCAAACCATCCAACTAGAACTAAAATTACTGGGACAAAAACACATACACCAATTTCTGGTTGCAGACATAGGACAAGACAATATCATCCTAGGATATCCATTCTTGGAATCGACTAACCCAAGAATAAATTGGTCCAAAGGAACCATTATGGGGAGAGTCACCCTCAAAGGGGACCAAGAAACTCCAGCATGGATCAAGGTATTAATAGACTGGGAAGAAGGCGATGAACTATGGCTACAGACCCAAATACGTAAAACCACCATAGCGCAACAACTAGCAGAATCACAGATACAGGATAAACCAAAAACCTGGCAAGAAATAGTCCCCCTTCAATACCACCAATATGGACAAGTATTTATGGAACAAGAATCAGAAAGATTCCCTGGACCAAGGAAATGGGATCATGCCATCGACCTAAAATCAGACACTCCGACAACAATCAACTGCAGAGTATATCCCCTTTCACCTAAAGAAAAGGAAGAACAGGGGAAATTCCTCAAACAAAACTTACAACTCAAACGAATAAGAAGATCTAACTCGCCATATGCCAGTGGATTCTTCCTTATAAAAAAGAAATATGGCAAATTTTGACCGGTACAAGACTATAGGAATCTAAACAAATGGACAATACCCAATGTATATCCACTGCCCCTAATCCCAGAACTTATTCACGCCTTAGCAGGAAAAGAACTCTTTACTAAATTCGACATTAGATGGGGCTACAACAACATTCGGATCAAAGAAGGAGACGAATGGAAAGCAGCCTTCAAGACCAGTGATGGGCTGTTCGAACCCACAGTAATGTTCTTTGGACTAACAAATTCCCCAGCTACCTTTCAGACCATGATGGACAACATTTTTCTAGAAGAGCTTGCACAAGGATGGTTGAAAATCTATATGGACGACATCATCATTGCCACAAAAAATGATGAAACAGAACACACACTCAAAGTCAACCACATACTATCAAAATTGAAACAGCATGATCTCTATCTCAAGCCAGAAAAGTGTCAATTCCACAAAAGAAAAGTGGAATACCTCGGAGTAATCATAGGAGAAGGAAAAATAACTATGGACCCCATCAAAGTCAAAGGAATTAAAGACTGGCCAACACCCTCCATGCTAAAAGAAGTCAGAAGTTTCCTGGGATTCTGTAACTTTTATCAAAACTTCATACCCAACTTTTCCATAAAAGCCAGACCACTGAACGACTTAACAAAGAAAAATAAACAATGGGAATGGACGACAAAGGAGGATCAAGCCTTTCAAATTCTAAAAGAAACTTGCGTATCCTATCCAGTACTCTGCACTCCAGAATGGACAAAACAGTTCACTCTAGACACCGACACGTCGGGATTCGCCATAGGAGCAGTCATATCCCAAGAACATGAAGATGGTTTACACCCAATCGCATATTATTCCAGAACGTTATTAGATGCAGAAAGGAACTACGATGCACACGACAAAGAACTAGCAGCAGTAATTTTCGGATTAAAAGTGGACAACCATTCTTCCTAGGAGCCAACAAACCAGTTAGAATAAGGACAGACCACAAGAACCTTACTGTTACCGAGTGGTTTGGGGTCCAGAAGATGCCGGAGCGCCTGAACTATGGACTGCACCATTTGCATTATGCGTGCGTCAGATCTTGATCGTTTATGTTCCTTAATAGCACATTCGGAGCGCGTTGATCGTATCTTTCAGAAGATGTGCTGAAAAGGCAATGAGTAGCATTGCTTCTGTCCCAGATGTTCCTGTATCGCCACGTACGTCGATTCCTTGATTGGGGAAGCACTTAATGCTTCCAGCACCAAGATCGTTTACATAGAAGCAACCTTGCTTCTATGAGCTGCCTTTTAGCTTCTATAGCACCAACCAGTACTACAGTAGTATGAACCTTATCCCTGTAGGGCTATATAAAGCCTCCAGTAGAAACAGTTGAGCCTTAAGCTCGACTTAGTTTGCCAATCCCAAACAGTTGACTCCTACCCCGTCTGCAGAGCCCCTCTCATCTTGTTGTCATACTCTAGAAGGATCTAACACTCCTTCCCTCCACGAGTATTGCTTGCTTGACTCAAGCATATCTGCATTGGTAGGACGCGTTTATAGACGCGACCATTGATCTTATTTAAGGCACTTTGGAGCCTTAACATAAGTCGAGCTTCTATCACAGACATCACTGTGAAAGCGAACCAGAAATAGGCAGGAAGCCTAAAGACTAGGATCTAGTCATCATACGGTCAGCAACCTACGCTGAAGTAGTCAAGGGGGAGAATCTATACAGACCTCTCCATGACAAGAAGAAGGTGTACTACGTGACTCTCGACGAGCAGCACGGTTGGACACACACATACTTCTGTAAAGACCCCTACTGTCATTGGCATAGACAGTGGTAAGAGGGCAGACAAGTCCCGACTCCCTAGGAAAGGCAGTGGCAAGTGGACAAACTGGAAATCGAAGGAGAACATAGCATACGCGTAAAGTTCAACCAGAAATCAAAGCAAGGAACCAAATTTGGTTGGTTCAAAGCTAGAGAGAGGGACGATCTACCCTCAGGAATCAAAGGAACTGCCATCTGGTGTTGGGCAGACCAGGAAGGGCCTAACAGATACGAGGTCCGATACAAAGGAAGCTACCTTCCTTGTGAATACATCAACGATCAGTGGTACTTTGTTGATTACCACAAAGGACGTCCCTACGCAGGAGAGGACGAAGACATCGACGAATATAAGGTCCTAGGTTTAGGAACCAAGACAGATCCTTATACTACTCATTGGGAACCCAGAAGCCCAGTAGTAGACGACCCAGCTCCATTGATACAAAAGTCATCAAGTGGAGAAACAGAACAGTCGGACCCTCCGACTACAGATCAGAAAGCAGAAGCACCAGAAGTATTGGAGCTAGCTGAAAGACTAGAGCAGACAGTACACGTCTCGCCCATTGAACCAACAATCGTTGAAGAGCCAGAAGAATCAGTCGAAATGGCTACCATTGCAGCAACGCAGACAGCCACCATTGCCACCCAGACAGCAGGTGGAAGAGCAGGGCCCACCATCGTAGTAAACCCTGGAGGTGGTCCACCTGGAGCAGGAGGACCACCTGGAGGTGGAGGAGTCCCCTTCGGACCTGGAGGTCCACCAGTACCAGGAGGAGGCCCACCCGGAGGAGGCCCTCCAGCAGGGGGACCACCAGCAGCACCTCCTGTAGGACCAGGGGCGAATCTGGCACCTCAGCCGGCACCAGGCCCCCATGGGGGCAACGGATCTCTAAAAGGAGACCCTCCTGAAGTCTTCAAAGGAGACAGGAAAAAGACGAAGTACTTTGTCCAGGATTTCAATCTATGGAATCTGCTCAACAGCGACAACCCGACCATGACTATTCCAATGAAGCGAGTAGCCCTAGCTCTCACCTACATCAAAGGAGAGAAAGTACATGAATGGGTGGTCAATCAAACGAACCTGGTAGAAGCAAAAAGAAATGGGGACCCGCCGTCTCCTTATGCACCAGTGCAGCTAGATCCAACTGACATGCTCTTTTGGACCGAATTTGTGGATGACTTCTTCAGAGAATTCAAAGACACCACAGAGCCTGAAGATGCTTTCATGGAGCTACAACAATTGTCCATGTCTAAAGCAGCATCGCTGGATGACTATACCAGCAAGTTCCTTGTTCTGCTCAGTAAAGCAGGATGGGACCAGAATTCACCAGGAGCAGTAGAAGCCTACAAGGCTGGCCTAATCACCTGGCTGGTGCGACGAATCTACAATCGACCAGTCAGAGACTATACCTGCCATCAATGATCTACGAGCATGGATCAATGCTGCTAGGGAAGAACAGGCCAGAGACCAGCTCATGAAAGCCAATATTGGATCTGGAGGTGGATCGTTGACCACCAGGGAAAATCGCATGAAATCCCTACAGGTTGGGAAAAGGCGAAACCAAAGAGATCCGAATGCAATGGAAGTGGACTCAGTATCCACTGATGCAGCAAGGACCAAGCGACGTCCTCCTCTGACAGAGGAAAAGAAGAAACTGCTAGCAGAAGGGAAATGCTTCATCTGCAAGAAAGCAGGACATATCAGTCCGGAACTGTCCTGACAAGGACAGAGTCAAGAAGAAATCAAGTAACTCAAGGGACAAAGGGAAAGCTCGAGCTCTGGAAACAGAGAAGGAGGACGACTCAGGGGACAGTGGAAATGAAAGCACTGTCTCCGGGCGATCTACATCTCCTCCTCCTACCTATAACAAGAGCTCCTCCTCGGCGTCCATAAAGAAGATGTCCACCAAACAGAAGGAGGACTTGTTGGAAGAACTGATGGAACAGGGTTTTTAGGAACACCTAAGTCGACGGCCTGGCTTAGGAAGAATAGTGTGTTGCAAGTGTACATTAGAAGACTGAATGCTATGAATATTCCGTTCACTTTCGTCACTGCACACACAACGGCCGAGGAATCTGCTCTACTGGACAGTGGAGCAACAGAGAACTTCATCGATCACTCAGCTTGGAAAAGACTGAAGATTGGGAAACAAGAACTACATGAACCCATGGTAGTACGAAAATGTCGACGGAACCCAGAATAAGCAAGGGGAACTCACCCATTACTGCTGGCTTTCGCGTCTGATACAAGGAGAAGGAGAGCTTGCAAAGGTTCTATCTCACAGATTTAGGAACGGATCGGGTCATCCTGGGATATCCCTTCCTATATGAATTCGACCCCACCATCAACTGGAAGAAAGGACAGCTGATGGAAGGAATGGTACAGATTGAGACTGCTCGATACAAGTACCTGGATCTCTATGTCGCAAAACTCCAAAAGCGAGCAAGAGATGAAAACCGACAATTGAAGAAAGGGGAAGCCATTTACCTACAAAAGACGACTATTGCTCAGAAGTGGGCCCAGCAGTCGATTAAACCACAGGAAGGAGAGGATCCCCTTGCCAATGTTCCAAAGCAATTCCACCGCTTTGCAGATGTCTTCTCAGAAGAGAAGTCCCAGAGGTTCCCACCATTAAGGGAACCAGACATGCAGATAGAGCTGTTACCTGATGCACCAAAGGAACTAAACTGCAAACGTGTACCCCCTAACATGAGATGAGCGAGAATACCTCAAGAAATTCCTAGCTGATGAAGTAGAGAAGCGATACATCACTCCAGGTCCATCCAGCTACACATCTCCAGTGTTCTTCATTGGCAAGAAGGACAGCAAGGAGAAGAGGATCATTGTAGACTATCAACAACTAAATCAGTGGACCAGACGAGACAATGAACCTTTACCACATCTGGAACAAGAAGTGGAAAGACTCCGAGGGAAAAAGGTCTTCTCCAAATTCGATATACGATGGGGATACAATAATGTGTGACTGGCAGAAGGAGATCGCTGGAAGGCAGCCTTCAAGACGCCATATGGAACCTACCTGCCCAACGTCATGTATTTTGGGCTCAAGAACACACCAGCCTTCTTTACTAGGCTGATGAGAAGAGACTTTGGTGACTGGCTGGACTGATGGGCAGAATACACGGTCAACTATCTGGATGACTTTGGAATTGCCATGGGGGACAGTCCTGAACAACTAGAAATCCATGAGCAATGTGTCAACAAACTACTCACGCTGATGCAGAAGAAGTCATACTTCCTGAAACCCCAGAAGTGCCAGTTCATGGTGCGAAAACTAACCATGCTGGGATGGGACATAGATGAAGGGAAGATGAAGATTGAGGCCTCCAAAGTCCGAGGAATCATGGACTGGCCTCGGGAAATCAAGGACATACACGAAGTGCGCAAAGTCATGGGAGTCCTCAGTTACAATAGGGCTTTCATTCGAGGATTCAGTCAGATTGCTTGACCCATTATTGCCTTGACAAAGAAAGGGGTGCCATTTGAATGGACCCAAGAATGCAAAGATGCTCTGGAATGACTTATCCAGATAGTATCTTCTGACCCTGTCCTGCTCCATCCTGATGAGGAGCGACCCTTTGAACTGGAAGTAGACGCGTCCAATTATGCCATTGGAGCAGTATTATTCCAGAAGGACGAACAAGGAAAGAGGAGGCCAATAGGTTACTTCTCAGCAGCCTTGAAACAAGCAGAGAAGAACTACGACATATGGGACAAAGAGTTCTTAGCCATGGTGCGAGCCTTGAAACACTGGCGACACCTACTGTCAAGACACGTACTGCTGATCACTAAGGACTCAGGAGCAGGGGATATTTATCGTGATTTACTAGAAGCAAAAGTGTGTTTCATTCCGGAGTTGGGTCCAGCTGGCAACGTGCTGTCAACACTGGAGCATTCACTCGACGTACAATGCACAAGGATGCAAGACTATGTGAAAGATGGCGAACGCAAACGTATTTGGTGTCCTGGTACACTGCATGTCAAACGATATGTCCACTACTGACTTGTCTTGAACACGCTTGGACAGCCGCTGAGTATGTTCGGATCGACTTGGGAGCTATGCCAGGTCATTTGGGATGCTATGATCGGTGAGGATTGGCATTACGTTTAAGTTTGTTGTTTGACAATTTGGAACAGCTTATATGGACGCATATGACAAAGCAAAAATTTTACATCGGGATGTGAGTGCAGGAAACATTCTGATTGCCCCAGATCGATCAGGTTTATTGATTGACTGGGACATGTCCAAGAGGATGGATGTGACCCAGCAGAGACAACACTCCCGCACGGTATGATCTGTTTATCCCCTATGCGTGGCGAATTGACTTCATGTTCAGGGTATATGGCAGTTCATATCAACAGGACTTTTATTACACCCTCACGCTTGATCTCATCAAATTTCAGATGATATCGAATCCTTTTACTGGGTTCTTATTTATATTCTCATGAAATGCCGACATTCTGCGATCAAGGGCCAATCACAAGATATGCAACACGTATTTGATGGATACAGAGATGTGGATGAAGATGGTGTTATCCGGGGCGGTGATGGAAAGCTATCTTTCCTACACAAACTAATACTTCACCCAGATTCATTTGGTTTTGTCCCGGAACCATGCCGCCAGATCATTGAAGAGTTGCGCACCCTTCTTAAAACCTTCTATGATGATATTAACCCAAAATCAATTATGCCCGAACCTCAAGCAGAGAGGAATGTCTGGACGGAGGTCAAGGATGCTCACGAGAAGCTTTGTTCTTCTGAATGGGTCTTGAATCTCATAACATGGAACCTGGAATCCAAAAATTGGTCCGACGATGATGGCAGCCTATCAAAGAACATCCTTGGTCATGATCCAACGTTCAGCAGGGGCTGCCGCAAGCACAAGGCTAAAGATGATGATAGTTCTGTAGCAAAGGGTCTATCGTTCAACAAAAAGCGTAGAGGATGATATCCACCAAAAGGATCTTCACTTTCCAGGTATAGCTCGTTGGCTGTCTCGCAAGGCTGTCCAGGGTAATTCTTTAGTACGTCGTCACACAGTGTCCCGCTGTAAGGCGGCATCCCATTCCAGCCCTGCACCATTGCTCTCGACTCTCTTTCATTGCGTACCGGTTCCACCTCCACTGCCCAGCCAGCTCTCGACCCTCTTTCATTGCAGCTCATCGCTCTGGCTCGTCTTGTTCCACATCCATGTATCGCACTCCCAACTCGCGTCTTTCTGTCTCCCCAATCCCCCAATATCCCCCTCTCTCATAGATCGCGTCTCGTATGTAAACACTCTAGTTACGCCTCGGAACAAGAGACCTGTTTTGTCCCTTCTTTTGTGTGTGTTTTCGCAAACTCAGCAAGCTGCCACCCGCTGCCTTCAACACAGACTTGGTTCTTAGTGGGAAAATACAAACAAGATTCAATTATAAGAATGCTAACTATATTATTTGGCTTGAGTAAAATTGTAACAAAATGTAAAGCCCAGATCTTCGCGTTGAGTTTAATCTGTGTGGTCAGTCTCTGTCATCAAGGCAATTGATCCCCATCAGGTGCGATTGATCCCCATCGGCCGATTATCACCATGTAATGAGTAGACCGTTCCTATTTAAAATTTGGTGTCATATTTGTGGATGCACTTTATGTCTCAATTTATTCAATATAAATCCATGTATTAACATACGCCATTGTGTTAAGTTTATCCGAGTCTGCTAAGGCTAAATTGATCGGGCAAATTAAGTGTATATGATCCCCCTGGTGATTCGGGGCGACTCATGTTGCATCTTAGGTTACATAACTTGGGAACTGAGCTGCCCTCTCTTAAGCATTTGACTAAGTTCTAATTGTTTGGGTTGACATATTTACAATAATGCGATGCATGAGGAGAGGGCAACAAATCAATCAATTGTTTTAAAATAATTTGTAATCTGAGCTGAGTCAATTCAGTGGTCAATATATATTTCACCTTTATTGACCACTGAGTTGAGTTTTAGTGGACTGGACTTATCCATTCCTGTCCATCGTGTGTGCCTTGCCATCACAACATCTCATTGCATAACAAGCAAGCAGCATTTTTCACGCATGACCACTCTCGCTTGCATGTTCCCCATGTGCTCTCTCCCCTCCCCTCTCCTTTGCACTGTAAGGTGAGTTGTGGGCTTGGATGTGGATCATGGTGGACTGGCCAATGCTGACCAAGCATCACCCACACCCACCGCGAGAGACAAGTCAACAAGTCAACAAGTCAACAGCTGAACGCCTGACACACGTGCCCCACAACTCCCTCTCTCCACCACGTCACACATGCAAGCACACCACACCCTCTGCCTCTCACCTCCGATGCACACACTCACTCCTCTGCCTCCGATGTCGCTACCACCCACGCGCAGCCATACGCATACCCCCACGCTCACCCCCATGCGCATGCTCGCCCACACACCTGCCACTGCCTCATCAGGCAGAAGTCCCCAATGCTCGAGACCTGGCCAACCACCCCTTCACGGCATTTTGGCCACACCAACTAGTGCCCACTCGTTGCTACAGCCCCCTTTACTATACCCTTCCAAAGCCTAGCTTCGTTACACCTGTCGCCTCAACGCCGCAATCACATGCGTCCATACCCATTTATCTCAGAATACATTTACCTCTCTTTAGCTACCCTCATTCTAGGATACCATTTAGTCTAGCTCCAGTCCCAATGTACATAAAAACCAGCCTTCGTCTCTAGGACGAAGGCAAGAAAGGAAGGAAATAGAAAGAAAGCAAGCAAGCAAGAAACCCTTTTACCCCCACTTTGACTGACTCGCACGCGCGGCCGCCTCCCATCAGGAGAGGAGAGGTGAGAAAGAAAAACAGTGTCATCAGGGGAGAAGGAGAGAGGAAGGATGGGAAAGGGGAGAGTGGGTTGGGGAGGAGAGGAGAGGACAATATGCAGTGTAGCATGGCCACCATCAGTAAGGCTCGATAGTGCAATATAATTATAATAACCAATAGTCCCATAGAGCAATGTAATGAACAATTGTCTCCATAGTGCAATGTAATCAACTGATTGTCTCCATAGTGCAATGTAGTAAACTGATCATCTCCATAGACAACCATAATTTCAGTCATCCTACATAGTGATATGTAGACTTGGTTTCATCTACTGTGCCTACATAAATATAGTCATAAACTACTGGAACTACATTGAGCAATATAGACTTACTATGATGCTATAGAGCACTACATAGTATGTTGTTGTGCTATGGTGTCTATGGTGTCTACAGAATTAAGCAGTGTCTATGGACCGGACCAGTTTTTCCTGATGACGCCCTTAGTACAATCATGGTCAGTGACAGTCAATATACTGTCATATCCTTTTGACTTCGGCAATTTGACCACAAAGTCCATGCTGACAGTCGAGAAGGGGGTAGCCCCTTCTTCTGGTGGTATGGGATACAGGGGAGGTTGACTTGGATGAGTGTTTGACTTGTTACTTTGGCAAATTGCACATCCTTCCACATATTGGTCAACAAAGTGTCTCATGGTAGGCCACCAGTAGTATTGCATCATTCCCAGTAATGTTTTAGCTTTCCCTGGGTGTTCTGCTATAGGACTGTCATGGTACTGTTCCAGTAATGTCCTGTGGGTCCCTTTGTCACCTGTAACCACCAAGGCTTCATTCTTCCACCATAAGCTATGTCGCTTCTCCAGTCGGTGTCTCTGCACCCAATCAAGTAACTTTAATTGGTGTCTTTCTTCCCCTTGTTGGTTCTTTATCCGTTCTTCCAATGCAGTGATATGCATTACTCAAATAAAAAGGTGGTCAGGTAGCATGACCACTTCTTCTTTATCCCCTTGTCCATTGTCAAGGTCAGGTCTCCTAGACAGGGCATCTGCTTTATTCCTTGCCCCTGCCTGGTGTTTCAGTTCTAAGTCGAAGTCTGCCAAGAAGGTAATATATCTTGCCACTTGACCGTTTATTCGCTGAGGGTGTCGGTAATGCAACAGGTTTGCATGGTCTGTATAGACCACCACCTTATGCTTTGCTCCCATGAGCAGGTGTCTCCAGTGCTTCAAGGCTCGCACCATGGCTAAGAACTCTTTGTCCCATATGTTGTAGTTCTTTTCTGCTTGTTTCAAGGCTGTGGAGAAGTAACCTATTGGCCTCCTCTTTCCTTGTTCATCCTTCTGGAATAGTACTGCTCCAATAGCATAATTGGACGCATCTACTTCCAGTTCAAAGGGTTGCTCCTCATCAGGATGGAGCAGGACGGGGTCAGAAGATACTATCTGGATAAGTCATTCCAGAGCATCTTTGCATTCTTGGGTCCATTCAAATGGTACCCCTTTCTTTGTCAAGGCAATAATGTGTCAAGCAATCTGGCTGAATCCTTGAATGAAAGCCCTGTTATAGCTGAGGACTCCCATGATGTTAAGATTGGATTGATCTTATCGCTGACTCTTAGTGAAAGAGTTGCTTGATATAGTTCAAGCACTAGACTTCGATTCCTTTGATATTATCTCAGGAAGAATAGGTGTAAGAGAAGAGAGGGGCCTCTTTCACTTAGAGTTCTTCAATAGACTGTATAGAGTATTTGACAAGATGGTTGTTTCTTGTTTGAGAGAGTAAGTTGAGTGTAAGGCTTGACTTCTTGGTAGTACAGACTATTTATACGATATCTCAACAACTACTGATCCAATTCGTACGAAACTTGGGGTGCACATAGCTGAGAACCAGTAGTATCTAAATACGTAAAGTGCAATTCGAGAATGTCATGAATGACTCACGTGTGAGTCATTCTTTCCTAGTATCTGTCATCAACCAGTAAGTAGTGAGTAAGCCATTACCGATCAATCAGTAAGCGGATCAATAAGCGATCACTAAGCCAGATGAATAAGTGCATATGAGTAAACAGAAATGAGTCAGAAGAGCATAGGTAAGCAGATGAGAACGAGGAGACGTAAGAATCCTAACACATGACCTTGTGCACTTCATGCACATCCTTGATTTCTCTAGGCCAGTCCATGATTCCTTGGACCTTGGAAGCCTCAATCTTCATCTTCCCTTCATCTATGTCCCATCCCAGCATGGTTAGTTTTCGCACCATGAACTGGCACTTCTTGGGTTTCAGGAAGTATGACTTCTTCTGCATCAGCATGAGTAGCTTGCTGATGCATTGCGCATGGATTTCTAGTTGTTCAGGACTGTCCCCCGTGGCAATTCCAAAGTCATCCAGATAGTTGACAGTGTATTCTGCCCATTGGTCCAGCCAGTCACCAAAGTCTCTTCTCATCAGCCGAGTAAAGAAGGCTGGTGCATTCTTGAGCCCAAAATACATGACATTGGGCAGGTAGGTTCCATATGGTGTCTTGAAGGCTGCTTTCCAGCAATCTCCTTCTGCCAGTTGCACATTATTGTATCCCCATTGTATATCGAACTTGGAGAACACCTTCTTTCCTTGAAGTCTTTCCACCTCTTGTTCCAGATGTGGTAAAGGTTCATTGTCTTGTCTGGTCCACTGATTTAGTTGTTGATAGTCTACAATGACCCTCTTCTCCTTGCTGTCCTTCTTGCCAATGAAGAATACTGGAGACATGTAGCTGGATGGACCTGTGATGTATCACTTTTCTACTTCATCAGCCAGGAATTTCTTGAGGTATTCTTGTTCATCTCATGTTAGGGGGTACACTTTGCAGTTTAGCTCTTTTGGTGCATCAGGTAGCAGCTCTATCTGCATGTCTGGTTCCCTGGGTGGTGGGAACCTCTGGGACTTCTCTTCTGAGAAGACATCTGCAAAGCAGTGGAATCGCTTTGGAACATTGGCAAGGGGGTCCTCTCCTTCCTGTGGTTCAATCAACTGCTGGGCCCATCTCTGAGTGATAGTCATCTTCTGTAGGTAAATGGCTTCCCCTTTCTTCAATTGTCAGTTTTCATCTCTTGCTCACTTTTGAATATTTGTGACATAGAGATCCAGGTACTTGTATCGAGCAGTCTCAATCTGTACTGCTCCTTCCATCAGCTGTCCTTTCTTCCAGTTGATGGTGGGGTCGAACTCATATAGGAAGGGATATCCCAGGATGACCCAATCTGTTCCTAAATCTGTGAGATAGAACTTTTGCAAGCTCTCCTTCTCCTTATATTGGACATGAAGCCAGGAGTAATGGGTGAGTTCTCCTTGCTTATTCTGGGTTCTGTCAACGTTTCATACTACCATGGGTTCATGTAGTTCTTGTTTCCCAATCTTCAGTCTTTTCCAAGCTGAGTGATCGATGAAGTTCTCTGTTGCTCCACTGTCTAGTAGAGCAGACTCCTCAGCCATCATGTGTGCAGTGATGAAAGTGAATGGAATATTCATAGCATTCAGTCTTCTAATGTACACTTGCAACACACTATTCTTCCTAAGCCAGGCCATCGACTTAGGTGTTCCTAAAAACCCTGTTCCATCAGTTCTTCCAATAAGTCCTCCTTCTGTTTGGTGGACATCTTCTTTATGGATGCAGAGGAGGAGCTCTTGTTATAGGTAGGAGGAGATGCAGATCGTCCAGAGACAGTGCTTTCATTTTACACTGTCCCCTGAGTCATCCTCCTTTTCTGTTTCCAGAGCTCGAGCTTTTCCTTTGTCCCTTGGGTTACTTGATTTCTTTTTGACTCTGTCCTTGTCAGGACAGTTCCGGCTGATATGCCCTGCCTTCTTGCAGATGAAGCATTTCCCTTCTGCTAGCATTTTCTTCTTCTCCTCTGTTAGAGAAGGACGTTGCTTGGTCCTTGCTGCATCAGTGGATACCAAGTCCACTTCCATAGCATTTGGGTCTCTTTGGTTTCGCCTTTTCCCAACCTGTAGGCATTTCATGCAATTCTCCCTGGTGGTCAACGATCCACCTCCAGATCCAATATTAGCTTTCATAAGTTGGTCTCTGGCCTGTTCTTCCCTAGCAGCATTGATCCATGCTCATAGATCATTGATGGCAGGTATGTCTCTGACTGGTCAATTGTAGATTCGTTGCACCAGCCAGGTGATCAGTCCAGCCTTATAGGCTTCGACTGCTCCTGGTGAATTCTGGTCCCATCCTGCTTTACTGAGCAGAACAAGAAATTTGCTGGTATAATCATCCAGCAATGCTGCTTTAGACATGGACAATTGTTGTAGCTCCATGAAAGCATCTTCAGGCTCTGTGGTGTCTTTGAATTTTCTGAAGAAGTCATCCACAAATTTGGTCCAAAAGAGCATGTCAGTTTGATCCAGTTGCACAGGTGCATAGGGAGATGGCAGGTCCCCATTTCTTTTTGCTTCTACCAGGTTTGTTTGGTTGACCACCCATTCATGCACTTTCTCTCCTTTGATGTAGGTGAGAGCTAGGGCTACTCGCTTCATTGGAATAGTCATGGTTGGGTTGTCACTGTTAAGCAGATTCCATAGGTTGAAATCCTGGATGAAGTACTTCATCTTCTTCCTGTCTCCTTTGAAGACTTCAGGAGGGTCTCCTTTCAGAGATCCATTGCCTCCATGGGGGCCTGGTGCCAGCTGAGGTGCCAGGTTTGCCCCTGGTCCTACAGGAGGTGCTGCTGGTGGTCCCCCTCCTGGAGGGCCTCCTCCGGGTGGGCCTCCTCCTGGTACTGGTGGACCTGCAGGTCCAAAGGGGACTCCTCCACCTCCAGGTGGTCCTCCTGCACCAGGTGGACCACCTTCAGGGTTTATTACAATGGTGGGCCCTGTTCTTCCACCTGCTGTCTGGGTGGCAATGGTGGCTGTCTGCGTTGCTGCAATGGTAGCCATTTCAACCAATTCTTCTGGTTCTTCAACAATTGTTGGTTCAATGGGCAAGACGTGTACTGTCTGCTCTAGTCTTTCAGCTAGCTCCAATACTTCTGGTGCTTCTGCTTTCTGATCTGTAGTTGGAGGGTCCAACTTCTCTGTTTCTCCACTTGATGACTTTTGTATCAATGGAGCTGGGTTGTCTACTACTGGGCTTCTGGGTTTCCAATGAGTAGTATAAGGATCTGTCTTGATTCCTAGACCTAGAACCTTATATTTGTCAATGTCTTCATCCTCTTCTGCATAGGGACATCCTTTGTGGTAATCAACAAAGTACCACTGATCATTGATGTATTCACAAGGAAGGTAGCTTCCTTTGTATCGGACCTCATATCTGTTAGGTCCTTCCTGGTCTGCCCAACACCAGATGGCAGTCCCTTTGATTCCTGAGGGTAGATCGTCCCTCTCTCTAGCTTTGAACCAACCGAACTTGGTTCCTTGCTTTGATTTCTGGTTGAACTTTATGCGTATGCTATGTTCACCTTCAATCTCCAGTTTGTCCGCTTGCCACTGCCTTTCCTAGGGAGTCAGGATAGTGCAGTCGCCGGCTCGGCTTGAAACCATTTCAAGCCAAGCCGGAGCTGTATTTGAGCCGAGCCAAGCTGTTCAATGGCTCACGGCTTTGAGCCGCTCAAAACAGCATTGAGCCATTTTGAGCCGTTTTGATTGCCACATTTGGATGTTTGAAGTGCCACATTTGGATATGGTTGCTCGATTTGGAGAGTCGTCTGCCACTCTGCTTCGCCAGATTTGGGTATGTAGCTCGATTTGGAGAGTCGTCTGCCAATCCCCACCACACCTTGCTCTCACAGGCTGCAAGCCTTCCTTCATCCTGCCAAGATCCATTAATCATCTCCCCCACCCCAACCCTACTGGAGCTCTCAAAGCCACCGCTACCCAATGTACCTCAAAGACTCATCAAAGACGAGCTCATTGAGTTCCCGTCCGACCCTCAGACCCGCCCCCTCCCTGCAGAACAAGGCAAAGATGACGAGATCCATGGCTATGAGACAGACACAGGCGTGCACATGCGCAAGCATAAGAGCACCATGGAACGCAAGACCAAGGCAGAGCGCTGCCGAGCTGGGTGCTGCCATTCACCGCTTACTGGCTTGCGGATGGCTTTTGCATGAAGCTGCTTGCCAACTTTCTCAAGCACGAGCACAATGTCATCCCTTGTTCGTTTGATGAGGCTCTCTATGTCATACATTCCTTGCTGACCCCTTGTCCTTCAACCTTTCCCCTTGCACAGTGCATGCAGGGCTGACCACCTCTCCCAGATGTATCACCTCCCGCTGCTTCCTGGTTATGGCCCTGTGGCTAAAGTGCGCTCCCTGGTGCCTGCTCCATCACACGCGGGCCATTTGTCGTACACATCTCAGGCTGAAGAAGACAGCTGATGCAGCAAGGGCAAAGGTCTGGACAACAACGGAGAAACATCCATGCCACAGAATAGTGGGGTGATGGCTCCATCCAATTTCACGAATGCAGTTTTGACGGAAGGACCAGCAAACTACGTCCTGGAGCAACCACCAATTTTCATGTTTGGTGTCGCAGGCCAACCTGGTGAACTGATGGACTTCACCTTGGACATGATCACCATGCCTTGGAATGATGACTTTTCTATCCCTGTCGACACAACTATGCTCGTGCTATGGTAACTGGATGAGATGCTCAACTGCCTTTTCTTTTCTTAAATGGTTTCCTCATGGGTGTGCCGACCTCATCCTGTCAGTTTGGTGTAGATCACTTGGCTGTATGACATGGACATCATCTTTGGCCTGGACGGGAACTTTGATGAAGTGTATCTATACGAAGAGCTCATGGAGGCCGACCTCCACGCCATCATGCTTTGATCACCCGATCACACCTTCATGGTGAAATTGAACTTTCCCTCTGGACAGATCCATTCTGGCCAACCCCCGTAGGATGCACACTTTCAATCCTTCATCTATCAGATGCTGTGCAGCCTGAAACTTGGCCGACATGCTGCACCATGACCTCAAGCCGGGAAATCTGCTCGTGAATGCGGACTGCGAGCTCAAGATTTGCGACTTTGGTCTCGCACGCGGGTTCAATCAGGCGCAGAAGCAGGGCTTCATGACTGAGTATGTCGCGACACGGTGGTACTGCATGCCGGAGCTCATGCTCAGCTTTGCAAATTACATGCGTCTCAGGCAGCACCCAGTTTCACCCTCCTCTTGTGAGGTTAGGTTCATTTTCTCCTCTTTCTTCTGTGTTCTTTTTGGTAGGCCTCTGCCATCAACGTATGGTCTGTTGGGTGTATTTTGGACGAGCGTTTGGCTGGCAAGCCCATCTTTAAAGGGAAAGAGTGAGGGCAGTGCTCCTCAACTTTTGCTTATGATGCCTAATGGTTTGGACAGCTATGTTGATCAATTGAATCAGATCCTGCATTACCTTGGAACACCTAGGGTATGTTGTTTTAAAAACTCGATGCACGCTGATGTTACCTGTGCTAAAACTGATTGCCCAAACCAACAGGCACAAGATTACATCCCCTTGCTCCCCATCAGGCCACATGTGCCGTTTGCGCAAATGTTTCCGCATGTGAACCCACTTGCCCTTGATCTTCTCACCAAGATGCTCAACTTTGATCCTGCGAAATGCATTGCATGTGAACAGGTGTTGGAGCGCCCATATCTCACCATCTGGCACGACCCGATGGACGAGGCCATCTGCCCAGCTGTGTGTCAACATGATAGCCAGCATCACGTTAGAAACCAATGTGTGTATTCTACTCGGTTAGAAATTCGACCTTTTCTTTGAGGAGGAAGACTTGATCAAAGGTATGAAGAAAGCTCATCGTCGAGAAAGTGAACCTCTTTCGGTCGGAGGTCCACACCGCGGCATGTTCAAACCAGAATCGGCAGTGCATGTCGCAGTTTCAGTTTCTCTCTCTCTTCTGGTTGCCCTGTGCAGTATCTATTGTCTTTCACTTTCTTTACTTTTCCTGCTCACTAAGGTGGTTCCCTTTTGTGCAGGTTGATGATCCCATTTCATAACAATATCGTTGCCTCTCTGATTCGTGACGACACTCCATTAGATGGTGCCACTTCATGCTATTACAGTGGCCATACACCGCAGCAGGGTGTTGGTCATCGCCCTGAAAGCCTGGTCATTGATGATCCCAGTGCTGAACTTGAGCGCAAGCTGGCTGGGACGCACATCAGATGCCAGTGAAGTGGTAAGGTAGAAAAATACGTTAAGAGGGAGGATGTGGTGTATCTGTGTATGTCTCAATACTCTTGAACACTCATGGTTGACTCTAAATTGCATGTCTGTGAAGCAACCAATTTAAACTATCACAGCTCCTATGGCCTCCCTTTCCGGCTGGCCACCACGAGCACACCCTAGTATTGTCTGTTCATATGATCTTTTCTATCACAACACCTAACAACTCAGCCTCATGATCTCTTTGATTCTCATATCACACTGGTTTTGCACCAAGCCATGTCGCAAAACGCGACCTGCTTTCTGCCCAGCCTCCCAGGGCACCCCAGAAAGGACCTTCTCTCTTTCAGCTTGGCAACGTGGTATTTCAAAGTCAGTGCGATAGTCTTGTGTCATCAGACCTGGTCTAATCGATAGCGTGTCCCTGTGTGTGGTGCCATTAGCGCACGATGTTGGCTGGCATGTATCCGGTTTCTTCACCATCGTGGCCATCATGGCCTCCTCCTGGCTCCTCAACAAGCATCTTCAGTGGCACACCAATGTACGTTTGCATCTGCGCGATCCCTCCGAACCAGAGTCTGTTAAGATCTTTGTAATCATCATAAGAGCAGCACTGTACGTGCTGTTTGTTGTTATGGCCACGCATCATGTGTCAACAGTTTGCCTGATTTTGTTCACAGATATCATCCACCTGCTCCTCATGGTCCCTATATATGCCTCAATCAGTCTCGCATCGTATCTTTTCTGGGTCTGGGTCTTTGCCTCTGCATCTAAATGCATGTAGCATGCTGACACGCCCCGTGTTGAATCTCTCAGGACATCGCCACACCCTTACTTCTCATCTGCGATGCATATGAGGCCGTCCTCACCAGCCACGATGCGCCGTCATCACCTCATGCCACCAGCGCCATTGCCCAAGAAGACCAAGGCCTCGGACCTGAGCCCAGCAATGCCGCCCCGCCAAAAGATCAGACCCCGCCACCACGACGTCGCCACAGGAGAAGCTGCTGACACAAGCACCACGCTGCACCACACCACCTCTTCCATCGCATCCCCGTCCACATGTACACCCTCGTTCACATGTGCTGATACAACACGCAGTGGCAAAGACCTCATTGCCAGGCTGGCAAGACGACAGCATGAGCAACACACAAGTCACACCCCCATGCCCACCCATTCCACAACGCCATCGCCTATGCCCTTGCCTCTTGCCACCCCATTGCCTCGAACGACCACACCTCAGCCTCTGCCACGACAGCAGCAACCGCATCAATGGCAACAACAATGCGGCCAATGCTTGACAACACCTCAAGATGCGACAACTCATTTGACACACCGCACACTGGAGCTTCACTTCAATGGTGTGCCTGTGCAACCTTCTCACCTGGTGGCTGCCACTGATGAAGGCAAAGAGGTGGATTTGCAGATGCTCACACTCTCCAAAAGGTCGCACTGTGCCCGATGTTGAGATGACCGAGGAACATGAAAGGGAAGAGGATCTGACGGAGGAAGAGATGATTATGCGGGCCATCGTGATGAGCATGCACCCTGAGACGGAATCAGACGTGCAGGGCATGTGGAAGGTCAGTCAGATGATTGTGCACCACCTCACAAGCAGTGTGCTCATCGGGCATCCAGGTTTTGATTGTCAATGTAAACTTGATGGTCATGAATTTGACAAGTGCGCGACAGCATCCAGAAGAACACCGCCACTAGGGAAGCTGCCAAAGTAAATCCGAGTTCCTGGCCAACATGTCCCACAAGATAAGGTTGGCCTGGTGGATTGGATATCTCAAAAAGTGAGTGCCACGGAACTAATTATTGAGCACAAGTTCGTTAATAACATAACAATCAGTCAAAGCTGGTTGGATGACCATGGAGCAAGTCTCCTTCTCACTCTGGCAGACTGTTTTAGGAATCGTCCGTGCATCACAGAACAACTTGGACCTCACTTACTAGATCCTGACATTTTAGACCAGCTCATTGGTGATTCCCTCCACCTCCGGCAAGTTATCGCAGACCTAGTGGGCAACGTGATCAAGCTCACACCATCTAAACCTCCAAGAAGGGTCACGTCGCACTCAGTTGCCATCTACTCACCCTTGACGATTCTAGTGTGTCCCTCAAGTTCTGCATCTTGGACACCGGCATTGGTATTGCCAAGGACAAGCTGAATTTTAACTTTGACACTTTTGCACAGGCGGACGGTTCTACGACAAGGGTGCATGCTGTTTTACCTTTCTGCATTTTTTTCTTGACACACCGGCTTCTCTCAGAAGGAATACAGAGGAACGGAATAGGGCTGTCGATTTTGAAACACCTCGTTGCTCTTATGGCTGGAAGTATGCAGGTTGAAAGCAAGATTGGCAAGGGTAGTAAGTTCTCCACCATCACGTCCCAAATTGGCCAGATGTCCATGGACGCGACGCTTGCCAAGATGGTGCCATTTGGGAACTATTTTATTCGTTGATATGCTATACGACAACATTGCAGTGGTGGATTGGATACAGGAACTCGGACTCAGGCCTTATGTGATTCACGATCCACTCAAAGTCACAGATGAGGCTACATGCCCCCCCACATTGATACTACTATCACCTATGGGGAACTCGCCATTCCACTACCATCTCGCCAGTCACAAATGTCACGAAAGTAACGGACATGTAACACATCCCAAATTAAAGTCCGCCCCCAGGACTTGCTATGTACGGAACGCGGTGCTCACATCATGGGCCAGTGCTGCACGAGTAAAAGTAAAAGATCAATATATATCATTGTTATAGCTGCCTGTAGCCGCTGCTCATACGTATGGTCTTGTGCTGGCCAATTGGACCACCTGTAACATGGCATTAAGAAACAGCAGTGGTGATCACCCAGCTGGAATCAAACTCCGCACTCCGCCATGACAGAAGGCGTGATGCAGGCGTGACCCCCAGCCAAAATACTACTCGAAAACCACTCAATGGACCTCCATTTTTCTTTGCTAGAATGACATTAATGGCACTCAATAGTATAACTACAAAGTTTCAAATGGGGTTGTTTGAGCAGATACAGGGGAAAATGAAATCGGCGAGATGGTAGTGGAATGGCGAGTTCCCCATAGGTGATAGTATCGTCATCGATTCGCTCAATGTGGTAAGTTTCAATATTGTGTTTTATGGACAATGTACAGCAGACCGAGACGATCCATGAGTATGAGCATTTGCGGTACATACCCATCGTCTTATTAGCACGGGTGCGCCCCACAATCTGTGATATCTGTCTACCCTGTGCTGATCTGACGAGTTTCATCAAAACCTTCCTTGTTTGAACTGTACGTAACATTGCCTATCATATGACACTAGCTGCTGACCCATTGTTTCATGTAGTGAAATGGTGTCTGGATAACAGCATAAGCTCCAAGGTCACGACACCCATGAGCACACAGGACCTGGCGTCGGTGCTCATCTCTGCCCCTCAGAAGAAAAGAAGTAAAAACTAGCAATGTTGTCCATGTCCACTGTAAGGTATCTGGCTGGGAATCTCACATGACCTGTAACAGGCCCCTTGCATGCTACACGTCTCCTTCATTTGTCCCTCGCTCACACGTCCTCCTTCCTATCCTCCTTCCTTTCCTTCTCTCTCGCGCACTCGCCTTTTGACGTCATCTCCAACTCTGTGCCCGGGAACTGTGACAACACCCCAGTCCGATCACCTTCGACATCACACGCCTCGCCCTCAACACCTCGCCCTCAATGCCTCGCTGCCAATGCCTCACTCGCCCGCCACATGTCTACGCGCAGACACCATGACGCATGCACAACATCATCACCACCCTATGCAAGGGCTCGCTGCCCATAGCATCTTGCCCCCGATGTCATCACCTTGCTGCCTCACACTCTGGAACTTGGAGTAGCACTAGAGTAGCACTTTTGTATTTAAGATCAGTAGCCACCATTTTGTACAGTAGCTAATGGATCAAATGAACAGCTTTCTAGTATTCGCGTTGGCCCTCTCGTCTGCCTAAAGAACACTTTGACTCCCTCAAGATCTTCCTCTTTTCCTTCAAGAACACAGGCCCAGGCAGGCTTACAGGTGTGCAGATGGCAAGTGGACGTGTGCTTGCATTGATGCCTCAGTTGTCACGAGAGCGTTCTCAAAATGGAAAGTTGATAGCTGTAGTCTGTATATCCAAAAGTAGAAATGGCCCAAATGGGATGGCTTGAATCAGCTCAGCCAATGAGAGGCATCGAGAGCATTCTCAAAATGGAAAGTAGATCCAAAAGTAGAAATGGCTTAAATGGGACGGCTTGAATCGGCTCAAGCCACAAGCCATGGCTTGGCTCGGTCCGGCTCACCCAATCTGGCCAAGCCGTTGCTGAGCTGAACCAAGCCGAGCCGAGCCAAGCCATGACAGCACTAAGTCGGGACTTGTGTGCCCACTTACCACTGTCTATGCCAATGACAGTAGGGGTCTTTACAGAAGTATGCATGTGTCCAACTGTGCTGCTTGTCAAGAGTCACGTAGTACACCTTCTTCTTGTCGTGGAGAGGTCTGTATAGATTCTCTCCCTTGACTACTTCAGCGTAGGTTGCTGACCATATGATGACTAGATCCTAGTCCTAAGGCTTCCTGCCTATTTCTGGTTCGCTTTCACAGTGATGTCTGTGATAGAAGCTCAACTTATGTTAAGGCTCCAAAGTGCCTTAAATAAGATCAATGGTCGCGTCTATGAACGCATCCTACCAATGCAGATATGCTTGAGTCAAGCAAGCAATACTTGTGGAGGGGAAGGAGTGTTAGATCCTTCTGGAGTATGGCAACAAGATGAGAGGGGCTCTGCAGACAGGGTAGGAGTCAACGGTTTGGGATTGGCAAACTAAGTTGAGCTTAGGGCTCAACTGTTACAACTGGGGGCTTTATATAGCCCTACAGGGATAAGGTTCGTGCTACTGTAGTACTGGTCAGTGCTATAGAAGTGAAAGGTGGCTCATAGAAGTGAGGTTGCTTCTATGTGAACGATCTCGGTGCTAGAAGCATTAAGTGCTTCCCTAGTAGCAATCTCAGTGTCATAAGTACTTTCCTAATCAAGGAAGCGATGTACATGGCAGTACAGGAACATCTGGGACAGAAGCAATGCTACTCATTGCTTCTTCAATACATCTTCAGAAAGATACAATCAATGCATTCCGAACACTGATATCAATGAACATAAACAATCAAGATCTGACGCACACATGATGCAAACAATGTAGTCCATAGTTCAGGTGTTCTGGCATCTTCTGGACCCCAAACCACTCAGTAACATTTTTAGTGAGCATAGAGGTCATAGTGGAGTTGCTCAGTCAGCCATGATGTCAGTGGTGCTTTATGACATCATGCAGATCATTCTAGGAGGTCTAGGAGTCCTTCCAGTGTTTCAGGACTTAGTGGCTGAGCAGCCATGTGGCTAGCACATGGTGGATTACCCAAATAGGGAAGAGGGTGCTCAAGCAAGCCACAGGGGTTGGGGGGACAAAGATGTATGCTTGCAGAAAGGAGCAGTCATTGGAAATAGAGGTGGATAGGCAATATGTTAGGATTCAACTCACATTCATGTTTGCTTGTTTACCTATGTTTGCTTACTCATTTCTGCTTACTGTCTGCTTACTGATTCACTGACTGATAGGATGACTGATGCTTAGTGATTGCTGTCAGGACTCACTGTTGAACTATCCAGTTTAAGAGCGAGGGGTAAGCTCAAAGACAAGTTGGTAGACATCCAAGACTGCATGGGTGAGGAGTAGAGTCCAAAGCAGTAGCATATAGTTACTGGTAGAGTCAAACAGGTATGCAGGGAAGAAGCCAGAATGGTCACAAGGGGATGGTCCTTAAAGGAGTATCCCAGGATTGGAGAGTGCCATAAACAAATGGACAGTCTGAAGACTGTCTGCTACTTTATTGAGTGCTTATATACTACAAGAGAACTGCTAAATAGGGAACAAGTCATAACCTTGTTATCAAGCACAATAGAGTGATGAGTAAGGAGTTGGAGTGTGCTTACTGAGCATGCTCAGTCATGCTCAGTAAGCTGCTGAGTAAGAAGGCTTCTCTTGATGAGTAAGAACCTTCACTGTCCATGTGTTCACTGCTTTAGTACATGTGCAAGCACCTGATTCATTTTCTGTTAGTTAGTTTAGGGCCGGTCATTTGAGGACTTTGTAGTTTGGTTAGGGAATAGAGTTATCCTATAAGGCCCTTATATAGTTCTATTAGGGTCCTTAGAGTCGACCCTAATACTTCTATTAAGGTCCTTAGTATTGCCTTATAGTTTGTTCTATAGTTATTAGAGTTGGTCTAATAACGCGTTGTAGGGTCTTTAGTATTGTGTTAGTGCCTATTGTAGAGCACTTAGAGTCGTCCTAAAGGGTCCTTAGGGAGGCTATAATACTGTCCTTTATTGCTAAAAGGGTTGCCATTAAGTGGGGCTTGCTGTATGTCAATTGTGCTGAGAATCGCTCACACAACAATGCGTGTGCAATATTGTGAACACCTCTACTCACCCCTTTCGTCCATGTGAACAGGGTGACACCATAGATGCTGGGTTTCTTCTCATAAGGAAGAGTCCTTCAAGAGCCTTCTCCAGGAAATGGTTCATGACAATTGCTTACTGGACTGATGACAGATACTAGGAAAGTATGACTCACACATGAGTCATTTCTGATGCTTTTGAATTGCAATTTTGTTTTTGGATAGTACTGGACCTCAGCTATGTGCTCCCCAAGTTTCATACAAATCGGATCAGCCATTGTTGAGATATGGTATAAATACTCTGGTGTATCAAGAGTTGAGCCTTACGCTTGACTTACTCTTTTGAATATTCACACTGTTCTCATTCTCTCAAACTAAGTCACTGCTCTAAGTGAAAGAGGCCCTTCTCATCTCTGACATTCATTCTTCCTGAGATAATATCAAAGGATTCGAAGTCTAGTGCTTGAACTATATCAAGCATGTTATGATCTACCTCTCTTTTGGTTCGTCCCTGAAAACACTTCTTATTGTTCTTTACTTTCACCCCCTTGGTTACCATTTCATCCCTTGATGTTGATGGTCCCTATTGTTTCATCCTTGTGTTTCACCTATTGTTCGAGCTCCTTTGGCTATTGGTTTAGCATTATCTATTGTTCCGCATATGGTACTGTACAGCCTTGCTAGATACAGTATTTAAGCGCCTGTAGAAGCTGGGAAATGCCCCAAGCTTAGCTTTGTCCCATCTCCTGTCGCATCCCTTGCCCTGTATACTCTCTCAATCACAACTTGCTTGTGCTGGCTTACATCTTGCTTGACCTGAGCACACCTCAAGGAACCTTTGTGTTCCTCTTCCTCCTCTGCCTCTCTCTCATTGTCCTCCACTTCTGTGAAAACCAGAAGGTCAACTCTGTCTGCGGACTGAGTCATTGCCTGACTCAGCCTTGAGATGCTAAACCCTTTTGAACCGGTCTCTTTGAGCCGGCCCCCACTGAACCCTTGAACCAAGTCACAGGGACTTAGGCCCCACTGAACCCTGAGCTAACACTCTTATGGCCGCGATGCCGTAACACAAGCTAAGCTTCCTTACTCCATTCTGGAGATCAACCTTGAACTACCACCAAATCGTTGGATCCGCATCCAACCCAGACCCTTCCCAGATCTTCCCAAACACGTTGTAGGAACCGCCACTTGGGACAGCTTTCACACCTTCCTCTGTTATGTCACCACTGAAAACAACGAAGAACTACCCATTGAATTCATCAACAATCATTGGTTTGAACTACAACTCACATGAGGACAGCTCTACACTCACCAAGACCTAGAACTCATCAGAAACAGCCTTGGACTAGGCTACTGGAGGGAAAACGATCCTCTCTACGAAACACCGTCAGAATCAGAAGCCTCTTCTACAGAAGGCAACCCCCCTAACCAGAAAACACTGTTGAAACTCAGACACCCTTTGAATCCCCTGCATTAGAGCCAGAGGACCCCCTTGGAAACCAGGAACCCATTGAAACCCTAGAACTTGAACCACAGAACCCCCCAGAACCCATTATGGCAGCCCAACCCCAAGTCGCTGTACAACCACCCCAAGCCGCCGTTCAGGCTCCTCAGATGGCCACCCAGGCCCCCCCAGTCATCACCCCACCCCCTCAAGCAGCTGCCCCAGGTCCACAAGGCACTAATGGGTCCCTCAGTGGTAAAGAACCCACGGCCTTCACAGGGGAAAGGAACAAAACAAAACATTTTATCATGGAATTTAACTTGTACTGGGGCCTCAATGATGACAAGGCAGTGATGGTTTCCCCTTTTAAACGAACAATGCTGGCCCTCTCCTATATTCAAGGGAAAAGGTCGAAGAATGGGTCAACTCACAAGCAACTGCACTCAGGGAAAAAGTGAACAGGGCCCAAAACCCCATCAACAGAATGAATGAAGCATTATGGAATGACTTTGTCACAGACTTTACGTTCAAGTTCACCAACACTGCGGAGAAAGAGGATGCCCAAGCAGCTCTTGTCAAACACGTAATGAAGGACTCCCTTGACGACTACATCTCCACCTTTGAACAGCTTCTGAACAAAACAGGGTGGCCAGAAATGGACGTTATTGCTATTGAAAGCTTCAAAAATGGCCTAAAAGTCGGACTCTACCATGCGATCTTAAACAGGGATGTCTGGCCCACCACCCTTCAAGAATGGAAGGAGGAGGCCAGAAGACAGCACCAATGATTCATCACCATCAGGGAGAGACTTAAAGGGAAGACTACACACTCCCCCTTGGAACACAAATCTCATCACCCTGACCGAATGCAAGTGGATGCCGCCAAGTCCAACTTCAAGAAACTCACTGAAGAGGAAAGGAAACAATTGGCAAAAGAAGGGCGTTGCTTCCGCTGCCGAGAGAAAGGCCTACCTTAGCCGGGAGTGCCCCAAAAACACTGCACCTACCACTTCCAAGGCATGCACTACCAAACCAACCCCAGAACCACCCAAAGAGGAAGAAGCCACCACTATGGTGGCCCGCATGAAAATGTTACCAGCGGAGGATAGAGCCAAACTTTGGGACCTCATCCTCAAGGAGGATTTTCTCTAGGCCAAGGTACAACAGTTGGTACTAAGGCCCAAATAGATACCATTGTCCAACATAAGGAAAACTCAATGAAAGTTCCCTTTATGATCACAACAAATGGAAAGACTGGCCAAGCACTCCTAGACAGCAGAGCAACAGAAAACTTCATTAGCCAAGGAATTGTGGAAAAATTACAAATTCCACTTCGAACTCTCAGGACCCCTAGACCCATCATCAATGTAGATGGCACCAGTAACCAAGGAGGAGCACTAACCCATTATGCTCATATGGCCGTACACCATGGTCCCACCACACAACTTCTCACCTTTTACATTACGAATTTGGGAGAAGATAGAATGATCCTCGGGTACCCCTTCCTAAAAATGTTAAATCCCCTGGTCAACTGGAGCACTGGTCGCCTAAGGAACCACCTAGGGGTCCTTCTCACCCCCATACCCTTAGCTAAACCACCAAGAATACAGATTGCACAAATAAGAACAACCATCATCCCCCCTGAATGCTTACGACATCAAAAGGTCTTCTCAGAAGAAGCAGCCAAATGACTCCCACCCAGTCGAGGAGAACTCAACTTCAGAATCACCCTGAAACCAGACGCCCCCAAGTTCCTTGATTGTCAAACTTACCCACTCCCCCAGAATGAGAAACAAGAATTATCAAGACAAATACAAGAGGACCTAGCCAAGGGTTTCATCAAAGATGGCATATCAGATTTTGTATCCCCTGTCTTCTTTGTTCAGAAGAAGGATGGCACCGCCCTGCAAATGGTAGTCGAACTACTGAAAACTCAATAATGCCACAGTCCCTGATTACCACACCTTGCCTAACATGGAAGAACAATTGCACCAACTAAGGGGCAAAACCACCTTTAGTAAATCTGACGTCTGAGCTGGCTACAACAACATTCTGATCCACCCTGAAGACCGACACAAAGGTGACTTCAAAACTCAATTTGGCACCTTCACCCCATGGTAATGGGCTTCAGCTTTACCAATGCCCCAGCAGCCTTCCAACTGAGCGATGAACCATACCCTCCAACCCTGGCTTCTAAAATACCCAGAGAACACCTGCAACTACCTGGATGATGTGGCGATAGCCACAGGAGTTGGGAGAAGAGCTCCTTCACCAACAAATCACAGACAAGTTCCTTGATCTACTTGAAAGAGACTCCTATTTCTTAAAAGCATCAAAATGCGCCTTTGAACAACACAAATTGACTTCTTGGGTTTCCGAATCAATCAAGGAACCCTCAAAATCAACCCAGTCAAAATGGACAGCCTCAAAAACTGGCCGAGACCCCCCAATAACTTGAAACAGGTACAACAAATCATGGGCACCCTCAATTACCAACGACCATTTATCCGAGACTTCACAAAATAGCTCGCCCCATTTTTTCCACAATCAAGAAAGGAACCCCCTTCCTCTGGACCCCAGAAGCGACCTCAGCCCTAGAAACTCTGATATCGGCAGTCTGTGATGACCCTGAACTTTACACCGCCAACCCTGATCTCCCATACAAATTAGAAACCGACGCCTCACAATCCGCCACTGGAGAAATTCTATTTCAAAAGGACCCAAGAGGAAAAAGGAAAATGATTGGCGATATGTCACACGCGTTCAACAAAGCAGAAAGAAACTACCCGGTTTGGGATAGAGAGTTCCTAGCCTTGATCCTCGCACTCCAACATTGGCGATACCTATTGGTCAGAACAAGACACCCCATCAAGATTTTTACCGATCATGCCAACCTCACCCACTACCAACTCCCCCACAAAATCAATCGAAGAATTGCGGGTTATATTTCCACACTAGCAGACTACCATTTCGAAATCCACCACAAACCTGGAACTTCCAATCATGCAGATGCTCTCTCACGACGACCTGACCATAATGATGGATCAGGAGACAACCAAAACATCACGGCACTCCCTGATAAACTCTTCATTCGTGCACTTCACACAGAGAACCTCTATACCCAAGTCCTGACCAAACAAAGGAACCGAAAGTCAGACCTCCTCATGTGGAAGGTCAAACACGGCCTCCAGGAAGAAGAAGGTGCACTATTCAAAGATGGGAAATTGGTGGTACCATATCAAGAACCCCTCTTACGAAACATTTTACACACCTACCACGACAGTATTCTTGGCGGACACACAGGAAATGCCCCGAACCTTGTACTCAATTCAAGAATTCTTCTGGTGGCCCAAAATGGGCTATTTCATCCAAGATTACATTTGAGGTTGCACCACCTGTCAGGCCAACAAAACCTCCACACACCCCACTTGTCCCCCAGTTCATCCAATTCCCCCTGAATTCCAAAAACCATTCCAAACCATAGCAATTGACTGGATCGTCGATCTCCCACTATCGGAAGGAAGCAACACCATCATGACCATCACCAACCATGACTCTACCAAGGCGGCAATATTCATACCATGCTGTAAAGATATGGGAACCCTAGAAATGGCCAAATTATTTTTACGACATGCCTTCCCTTGGACGGGGGTTCCTTCAAAAATTATCTCCGATCGCAACTCCCGCTTCACCTCTGATCTGTTCAAAGAAGTTTCTCGAATTCTGGGAATCAACCAAAATCTGAGTACTGCCTACCACCCTCAAACTGATGGACAATCAGAAAGAACTAACCAAACCCTGGAAATGTATCTCCGCATCTACACTGGAGAGAAACAGGAAGAATGGGCACGCTGGCTTCCTATAGCCCATTATCATTTCAACGCTCACAAATCCACAACTACCAAACGAACCCCTTACGAGTTGCTCATCAGCTTTAACCCACAGGCACTTGGCACCCAGCTAAAGTCCAAGTTCCTGGGGATTCAAGAACGCCTCCAGGCTCTAAAAAATATGCAAGAATCGGCCCAAGAAGCAATGAAAAAGGCACAAAGCCACTGCGTCAAGGAAACCAAATTCAAAGGGTTTGAAGGACAGAAGGTTTGGCTAGAAGGAACTAACCTGAAAACCCCCCATCAGTTTCAGAAGTTCCGTCCTAAACGGTTCGGACCTTTTGTCGTCACTAAAAGAATTTCCCATGTTGTCTACCAACTCCACCTTCCCCCCCAATGGAGCATCCATAATGTCTTCCATGCCTCCCTTCTATCACCTGTCACTGAAACAGCCAAACATGGTCCTAACTTCCCTGAACCCCCACCCTGATCTCCTCTTGGGAGAATACGAGGTTGAGAAGGTCACTGCCCAATGTCTCCATAGGAACCGACTCCAGTACAGAGTCCGGTGGAAAGGGTACTCCGTGGCAGAAGACACCTGGGAACCCCTCTCGAACCTTAAAAATGCCCAAGATGCCATCACTACCTTTCACCTACAACAACCCACCAAACTCCGCATCATGTCTACCACTGACTCTGACCCCATAGAATCCCATCACCCAGACAAAAGTCTAGATGATCTGGAACATCAGTTCCAGGGACTTATGATACAACAACGTACTTTACTCCCCCAAGTCAATTCACATAACCCCCCCTCCTATTCAGTTAATGACCCCACTATCCCCAACCAAGGACATACCATTTCTAACATAGCCACCAGGGAACAACTCTTTTCTGGAATTCTCTGCCCTGGTGATTTCTGTGGCTTTCAACTTCTTATGATGGACCCCCGTTTTTCAGAGTTTCATCTGTCCATACGAAGGGCAGTACTTACAGGCTTAATATGGAATCACATTATACGGTCAGTACCCATAAATACCCCCACTCCTTCTGAGTGGTCAGCCTGGCATCACGAACACGCTACCTCCACTTACAATACCCCCATGTCGTCTCCTGCTTCTAACTCATCCCCTTTACCTATTCTCACTCCTTTCCCCACCATTAAACAAGAACCCCTCTCGCCCAAAGTCATACAACATATCATCAACCAACGCACTTTCATCGTCCCAGACGAAACTGAGATCCAAGACCTTGCCGCTACGCTCAACCCACTCACCATCCGAGAAGGAACACCCTCGCCAACCCCAACCAAAGCAGACCCCACTCACCCTGGCCCCCCTTGGTTTGTTTACGAACCTTACATGCATGTTACCCCTTTTTATATTAACGTCAATGGGCGAAAACGCCTACTACCATACTTACGCGTCGCTTTGTATAACGACGAACCCATGCTTCTAGAAACTATGGGTTGAGGAGAGCCCACTTACAGAGAAAAACTCATTGCCCGACCCATTGTCTCTGCCCCTCATCCTTCCATCACTGCCTCTGACCTCCGCCTCCTAATTGAGGACCACCCTTTCCACTTTGATGCCACCCAGGCTCTTGAAAACCTCCATGACCCTGGTGCTCTTGCCAATGTCTACCGCCTCTGTGTCAGTTCCTTCAAACTAAAAGTTTTGGAGGGCAAGCGTGTTTCTATTCAAGGGGCCCTGAATGTCCTTCAAGGGCAACTTGCTGACCAACTCCATGAGATTCAGTCTCACACCAAAGAAACCACCGCCATCCGTAGTCGCCTTCGGGCCAACAATACTTCTGTCCGAGTTTGTCACCAACTCAACAACTTGATGACTGATGGAGGTCTCACCCGCAACACTGGGCCATATTACTCACTAGCAGGAAGTTACGACAGAATTGAGGAGTCAAAAGAACTGCCCACTTCTCCTTCATTACCCACTCACCCTCCTCTTTCCTTAACCCCTCCTCTCGAGTACCTCCCTCGTGCCGTTGACCAGTCTCAAAACGACGCCCCTATGGGCTCACCCTCCCACTTTCCTCAAATGTTCTCTGATGACGCTAGCACCCCTAACACCCCTCTTACCCCTGCACGCATGACCAAGGCGCAGCGTCACCAACTTCAAAAACGACAACATGTCTGTAAACACTGTAACACCAGAGGACACTGGAACAAGGACTGCAACAAACCCCACACCAACTGCAGCGGACAGGTAGATTGCATCCTCAGGAGGACTCATCAAAGCTATAGAGGCTTCTGCCCCAGAGCAACCGGAATCCAGAGCATGTGGCCAGAAGTCAAAGGCAATGAACTCCGTGAGTCGGGTCCTGAGACCGATTAGTTCGGAGAACTAAGCATGAGGGGGGCATGATGTCATGATCTACCCCTCTTTCAGTTCGTCCCTAAAACTTCCCTTATTGTTCTTTACTTTCACCCCCGTCCCCTTAGTTACAGTTTCATCCCTTGATACTGATGGTCCTTATTGTTTCATCCTTGTGTTTCACCTATTGTTCGAGTTCCTTTTGCTATTGGTTTAGCATTATCTATTGTTCCGCATATGGTACTGTACAGCCTCACTAGATACAGTATTTAAGCGCCTGTAGAAGCTGAGGAATGCCCCAAGCTTAGCTTTGTCCCATTTCCTGTCACATCCCTTGCCCTGTATACTCTCTCAATCACAACTTGCTTGTGCTGGCTTACATCTTGCTTGACCTGAGTACACCTCAAGGAACCCTTGTGTTCCTCTTCCTCCTCTGCCTCTCTCTCATCGTCCTCCTCTTCTGTGAAACCAGAAGATCGACTCTGTCTGTGGACTGAGTCATTGTCTGACTCAGCCTTGAGACGCTAAACCCTTGATCCGGTCTCTTTGAGCCAGCCCCCATTGAACCCTTGAACCAAGTCACAGGGACTTGGCCCCACTGAACTTTGAGCTAACGCTCTTATGGCCGCAACGCCGTAACAATCGCCTCCTCATCAAGACTCCACATGTGTGACCGGGAAGACATAGATGAATACTACCAGAGTTTCAGGGCAATCTGTGGTCCCCTCGTCCATGCGTGCTGCCTGTGCTACAAAGATTGCAATGAGTCATTCTGGCTCGGACTCCACCCGGACGACTGCCAGATGGTCTCCCAACATCTCAGCCCCTGGCACCCAAACAAACAGCAGAGGCACTTTGTCCATTTCTGAGAAGTATTCGACACACTAGTCAAGATATGCTCTCAGTGTTCCTGTGACATTCAGCGGGAATGCCAACTCTGCTCTGCAGATGAAGAGGAAGATGACTACACATACCCTGTGCCCATGCCTGCTCCAGCCTCCGTCCCTACATCGTGCACCATCGCCTCTGCCTCACCTGCCTTGCCCATTGTCCCTGCAGTTCCCACCTTGTTCACCATTCCCATCACCTGGTTCACCACCGCCATCCTCGACTCGCCAGCCATCATTGCCTCAGCTCCACCTGCCCTTGCCATCCCAGCATCGCCCACATTCACCATCGTCGCCACCTCATCTGTCCCCGCCACCATAGCCTCAGCTGTGACATCACCTATCGCCACTGTCCCCATCTTTGCCCAACCAGCTCCTGTGCCCTCAGTGTCGCCTGCTATGGCCACTGTCTCAGCTCCATGCACAACCACCATCTCAACCTCACCCACCGACGTTTTAGCACCGCCCACCACTTCAGCCCTCACAGCCTCATCTGCCACCCCCGCCTTCGTCTCATCCACTCCCACGCCCTCAGTCATCTCGTCGCCCTCAGTCTCGTCCGTCGCCTGTCACGGTAACTAGCCGTGTCAGTTCACAAGCAGAAAGCAAGTCGATAATAGAGAGGTATTCAAGAAACGGGCTGGTTCCCGTGTATAATGAGTAAGGATCCCTGCAGCGGTCGAAGTGTTTTATGCTAAACAGGTTATGGCCAATAGACCCTTCCTAGTACGACTCGGTCCGTTGAGAAGCTAGGGTAAGTTTGTAATGGGATAGACTATGGCTGGTTCCACTAGCTATATGCGTTCAAGTCCGTCGGGACCTTGAACAACGCAGAGAGAGTAGAGGAAGGTAGGTCTTAAAGGAGGAGAGCTCTTCTCAGGTGAGTGAAGAGAGACTCTTAGGGAAGGAAGGGAAAGGCGAAGAGTAGATGGTAGATGGTGTGTTGAGAGTTGATGAAATGGAGAGGTAGTTGTGGGTTAAGTTTGTGAGAGTGAAGTGGGTTGATATGTTTGGACAAGAGTAGGTTGGATTCTACAAGAGACCAAGCTTAGGGCTTTGGTCACAAAGTACTGAGCTTATATATACAGGAGAAGCGCAGCAATAGCTGCGCTTTGACTGTGCTACTAGTATAGTAGGAGTCATAATAAGTAGGAGTCATAGGAATGAGGCCACGAATGAGTCAGAACCAAGTAACTGTGCTGCACAGTAGATGCGCAGCATTGCACAGTCAAAACTAAGAAGTGAACATAAATGGAAAGAGAACCAAACAAAGGGAAAGTAACAGTAATCCAGTGTTACCTGGACGTGTATGGGTCACATGATAACACAGAAAGGATCACAAGACGTAAGAGATCACAAGACCAGTAGGTAAAGGGACGTACACAAGCAAGCAGTCCATAGCAAACAGTAAGAAGTAAACGTAAAAGGAAAATGGTGTAACATCGCCTCATCTGTCGCCACAGTAGCCTCAGTTGGGCCAGCTGCCGACTTCACATCAGTCTCCATCTTAGCCTCACCCATACTCATCAGTTCAGCCCAGTCCATCATAGCACCAGCATTGCCAGCTGCCGCCATCTCCACCCTGCCCTCAGCCTCAGCCTTCTCAGTCTCAGCCACCGCCGCCGCCACCACGCCCCTAGTTTTGCCAGCCATCTCCGTCACCCCAGCTTCAGATCAGTCAACCACTGCCACTGCACCCTTAGCCTTGCCAGCCACCTTAGTCTCATCAGCCACCACCATAGCCTCAGCCTCAGCCACTGATGTCTTAGTGCCACACGCCGCTGTCTCCACCACCATCTCACAAGCCACCACCGCCATGCCCTTGTCAGCCACAGCCGCCATTGCCCCTGCGTCGCCCTCAGTCGTCACCTCCACCTCATCCGCCTCCACCATCGCACCAGCTCAGTCCACTGCCACCTTCTCAGTCTCAGCCTCAGTCCTTCTCAGTCTCAGCTGCCACCTTAGTAGTTTTGCGTGACACCAGCACCACCGCACTGTCGCAACCCCTCACCACCAGCACCACCCCAGAAGACCAAGAAGGCCTCGGCCATGAACTTAGCCACAACAAGCCACAACAGGAGCAGAAGCCGCCGCAGGAGAAGCAGTCACCGACACCAACAGCACACCGCACACTGCCTCCCACATTGCCTCCCCATCCATTTGCGCACTCTCGCCCACATCTGCTGCCAACACCTGCAGTGGAGACGACCCCACTACTGCCGCTGCAAGACGACAGATCCCACCCCCACGCAAGCCACCCCATGCATCCTCTTTCTCGAGTCCTCGCCACCTATGTCTCTATCTACAAACTCATGCTCACCGCCTATGCCTTCGCTCCTTGTCCACGCCTGCTGCCACCACCTGCAATGGAGATGACCATGCCACCACCACCACAAGACAACACCACCACCATGCAGCCGCCATCTCGTCACCGCCGCCCTCGTCTCCATCGCCTCCGTTTCCCATCGCCCTCACCTCTTCCATCATCACCATCGCCGATCGCCGCCTTCGCGTCTTCCGCAGCACAAGCAGCCGTGACCACCGCCTCAATTCAGACGTGAAAGGCTCAAAACACTCGCATTCAGACGCTTTGACCGAGGACGGTCAAAGTTTCAAGCCCCCGGGAGGTGTAAGGAAGATTATGGCTGGCCTTGAAATCACATGCGAAAACGCGACACAACACGACATGAGACTGACACCTCAGCTCCCTTTCATCCCTTGCCACCTCTCTCTCGTTCCAGGCAGTCCACCGACTGCACACCACAAGCCATCTTGCATGCAACATCAAGACCTCAATCGCATCACCCAGCCTTTGCCACCGACCACACGTGCATGCATGCCTTGGCACACTAGACGCGTTCATGTCTCAAGCCTTTCATGACCGCCTCGACTGTCTCAACCAGTCTTGATTCACTTTCATGCCATTCATCTCTAGTACCTCTCTCCTGTGTATAAAAACACCCTAGCTACTCTGTAGTAGAAAGAGTTCAGAATAGGACCCCTCTTTGCAACCCACTCCTCTCTGTCTGTGAAAAACAAGAAGGATGGTCAGAATCGAGAGGGCGAGAGGGGTGATGAGTGGCTGGCCGCAACTCCAATTGCACTGGAAACAACGTTGCACACCACAACACTTGAGTCAAAAACACTATAGGGCTGCCTCAAGACAGCCCATGGGTACAACATGAGGGAAAAATAATAGATATAGACCGTGATTTTGAGTTGTAATTCATCTAATACACATGTGGAGGTGGCTTGAGTCCAGCTCCACCAATTCTCACTCAAATCTCATGAAAACAATGGGGCTGCCTAGCCCTCATTCAGGCAATTCAGGGACAATAAATTTCCTATGAATTGAAGCTGTTTTGAAGGAGATATTTATCCTGCATGTTTGAGGGGGTTTCTGTGCCGATTTGGGTGGAATTCAAGCTCCGCCAAGTGCACTGAAAATGGCAATAATCGAAAAATTGCAGGATACATCTCCACACTAGCAGATTATCAGTTTGAAATCCATCACAAACCCGGGACTTCTAATCGCGCAGATGCTCTGTCACAATGACCAGACCACAATGATGGGTCAGGAGACAACCAAAACATCACAGCACTCCCCAATAAACTTTTCATCCACACACTCCACACCGAAGACCTCTACACCCAAGTCCTAACTGAACAAAAGGACCAAAAATCGGATCTCCTCATGTGGAAGGTCAAACATGGTCTTCAGGAAGAAGAAGGCACACTATTCAAAGACGGGAAATTGGTGGTACCATATCAAGAACCCCTCTTATGAAAGATTTTACATACCTACCATGACAGCATCCTTGGTGGACATACAGGAAATGCCCGAACCCTGTATTCGATTCAAGAGAATCCTTCTGGTGGCCCAAAATGGCCTACTTCATCAGGGACTACATTCGAGGCTGCGCCACCTGTCAAGCCAACAAGTCGTCCACACACCCAATTCATCCCCCAATTTACCCGGTTCCCCCCAAATTTCAGAAACCGTTTCAAACCATAGCAATCGACTGGATTGTCGATCTTCCACTATCAGAAGAAAACAACGCTATCATGACCATCACTGACCATGATTCTACCAAAGCAGCAATATTCATACCATGTCATAAGGACATGGGAACCCTGGCAATGGCCAAATTATTATTCTTACGACATGCCTTCCCTTGGACTGGAGTCCCTTCCAAAATCATTTCCGATCGTGACCCTCGATTCACCTCCGACCTATTCAAAGAAATCTCTCGAATTCTGGGGATCAACCAAAACCTGAGCACTGCCTATCACCCTCAGACCAATGGACAATCTGAAAGAACCAATCAAACTCTAGAAATGTATCTCTGCATCTACACTGGAGAAAAACAAGAAGAATGGGTACACTGGCTCCCCATAGCTCAGTACCATTTCAATGCCCATAAGTCCATGACCACCAAACAAACCCCCTACGAATTACTCATTGGCTTCAACCCACAAGGACTTGGTACCCAACTGAAATCGAAATTCCCAGGAATTCAGGAACGACTCCAAGCCCTGAAGGACATGTGAGAATCGGCCCAAGAAGCAATGAAAAGGACACAAGACAACTGGGTTAAAGAAACCAAATTCAAGGGTTTCGAAGAAGGACAAAAGGTCTGGTTGGAGGGTACTAACTTAAAAACTCCCCATCAATTTCATAAGTTCCGCCCCAAACAGTTCGGACCTTTTATCATCACCAAAAGAATCTCCCACGTCACCTATCAACTACAGCTTCCCCCCCAATGGAGCATCCACAATGTGTTTCACGCCTCCCTCTTATCTCCGGTCACAGAAACAACTGAACATGGACCGAATTTCCCCGAACCACCACCTGACCTTCTCTTGGGAGAATACGAAGTTGAAAAAATCACCACTCAATGTGCCCATAGGGGTTGCCTCCAGTATAGGGTCCGATGGAAAGGGTACTCCACAGCAGAAGACACATGGGAACCCCTTTTGAATCTCAAAAATGCTCAGGATGCTATCACCATGTTTCACCTACAACAACCCACCAAACTCTGCATTATGTCTACTACTAACTCTGATCCCACAGAATCCCATTACTCAGATGAAAGCCTAGACAACCTGGAACATCAGTTTCAAGGACTTACGATACAACAACGTACCTTACTCCCCCAAGTTAATTCACATAACCCTCCTTCCTACTCAGTCAATGATCCCACTATTCCCAACCATGGGCACACCATTTTTAATATAGTTGCCAGGGAACAACTTTTTTTCCAGAATTCTCTCCCCTGGTGACTTCCGCGGCTTTCAACTTCTTATGATGGACCCCCATTTTTCAGAGTTTCATCTGTCCATACGAAGGGCAGTACTTACAGACTTAATATGGAATCACATTATACTGTCAGTACCCATAAATACCCTCACTCCTTCCGAGTGGTCAGCTTGGCACCACGAACACGCTACCTCTGCTTACAATACTCCCATGTCGTCCCCCGCTTCTAACTTGTCCCCTCTACCTATTCTCACCCCTTCCCCCACCATCAAACAAGAGCCCCTCTCACCTGAAGTCATCCAACACATCATTGACCAATGCACCTTCATCGTCCCAGAAGAGACCGAACTCCAGGACCTCACTGCCACCCTCAACCCGCTTGCCATCCACGAAGGAACCCCTTCACCTACCCCAACTGAGGCAGACCCTACTCACCCTGGCCCCCCTTGGTTTGTTTACAAACCTTACACACATGTTCCCCCTTTCTACATTCACATCAATGGATGAAAACACCTTCTACCATACTTACATGTTGCTCTATACAATGATGAACCTATGCTTCTAGGAACTATGGGTCGAGGAGAGCCCACTTACAGAGAAAGGCTCATTGCCCAACCCATTGTCTCTGCACCCCACCCTTCCATGACTGCCTCTGACCTCCGCCTCCTAATTGAGGACCATCCTTTCCACTTTGATGCCACCCAGGCTCTTGAAAACCTCCACGACCCTGGCGCTCTTTCTGACGTCTATCGTCTCCATGTCAGTTCCTTTCAACTAAAAGTCTTAGAGGGCAAGCGCGTCTCTATCCAAGGGGCCCTGAATGTCCTTCAAGGGCAACTTGCCAACTGACTCCATGAGATCCAGTCTCATATCAAAGAAACCGCCACCATCCGCAGTCGCCTTCGGGCCAATAACACTTCTGTCCGAGTTTGTCACCGACTCGACAACCTGATGACTGATGGAGGTCTCACCCGCAACACTGGACCATATTACTCACTCGCAGGGAGCTACGACAAAATTGAGGAGTCAAAAGAACCGTCCACCTCTTCTTCTCCTCCACTACCCACTCGCCCTCCTCTTTCTTTGACCCCCCCCTCTTGAATATCTTCCTCGAACTGTTGACCAGTCTCAAAACGATGCTCCCATGGGAGCCCCTTCCCACTTCCCACAGATGTTTTCTGACAATGCTGGTACCCCCAATACCCCTCTTACCCCTGCATGTATGACCAAGGTGCAGCGTCACCAGTTACAAAAGTGTCAGCATGTCTGCAAACATTGCAATACCAGGGGTCACTGGAACAAGGACTGTAACAAACCTCACACTAACTGTGTTGGTCAGACAGACTGCATTCTTAGGAGGACTCATAAGAGTTACAGAGGCTACTGCCCCAAAGCGATGGGCCCTCAAGGCGCTTGGCCTGAGGGTGATGGAGACTATGTCCCTGAGTTGGGGCCTGAGACTGATTAGTTTGGAGAACTAAGCATGAAGGGGGCATGATGTTATGATCTACCTCTCTTTCAGTTCATCCCTGAAAACACTTCTTATTGTTCTTTACTTTCACCCCCTTGATTACTGTTTCATCCCTTGATGTTGATGGTCCCTATTGTTTCATCCTTGTGTTTCACCTATTGTTCAAGCTCCTTTGGCTATTGGTTTAGCATTATCTATTGTTCCGCATATGGTACTGTACAGCCTCACTAGATACAGTATTTAAGCACCTGTAGAAGCTGGGGAATGCCCCAAGCTTAGCTTTGTCCCATCTCCTGTCACATCCCTTGCCCTGTATACTCTCTCAATCATAACTTGCTTGTGCTGGTTTACATCTTGCTTGACCTGAGCACACCTCAAGGAACCTTTGTGTTCCTCTTCCTCCTCTGCCTCTCTCTCATCGTCCTCCTCTTCTGTGAAAACCAGAAGATCAACTCTGTCTGCAGACTGAGTCATTGCCTGACTCAGCCTTGAGATGCTAAACCCTTTTGAACCAGTCTCTTTGAGCCAGCCCCCACTGAACCCTTGAACCAAGTCACAGGGACTTGGCCCCACTGAACCCTGAGCTAACGCTCTTACGGCCACAATGCCATAACAAAGCAACTCTTTCACTAGAGCTAGTATTAAGATCAAGCAGATCTTAACACAATATGAAGTGAGAGAAGTTTCTTTGAGTGAAATAGGATACATGGCCAGAATTTGGCCTTGGTTCACAACAGGTATTAACCCAAAATTAATTATGCCTGAACCTCAAGAGGAGAGGAATGTCCAGATGGAAGTCAAGGATGCTCACAAGAAGCTTTGTTCTTCTGAATGGGTCTTGAATCTCATAACACAGAACCTGGAATCCAAAAATTGGCCCAACAATGATGGCAGCCTATCCAAGAACATCCTTGGCCATGATCCAATGTGGAGTAGGGACTGCCGCAAGCACAAGGCTAAAGGTAGTGGTGTAGCAAAGAGGGGAAGTCAACCATTCAACAAAAGGCATAGAGGACAATATCCACCAGACAGATCTTCACTTTCCAGGTATAGCTCATTGGCTGTCTCACAAGGCTGTCCAGGGTAATTCTTTAGTACATCTGTTGAACCGGAACCCGAACGGATCAAAGAAGGCAAAGACCTTCATACAAGGTTCAAGATCTGCTCATAGATGTTACGTGTTAGACAGAACTTTAGTATATGCGGTTATGGCAATAGGGTTATGCATACTACGCTATCTATCACAAGATGCAGCCTTATGCTGCGTCTAGAACGTTTCCACATCATGCATCACTGAATGCGCGATATAGTGGACACCTGTAGTCACCTCTTTTGGACTTAGGAACAGCCCTGGGTCATAGAGGTATAAATACCATAGATGTAGACGAGTATACACATCGCTCTACACCCCAATATCACTTGAGCATTAGCACAACCTCTAAGGTGGGTTGCTTGGCCTGTTAGCTGTGCTCTATGCTGTGCAACAACATCATCACACAGTGTTCCACTGTGAGGCAGCATCCCATTCCAGCCCTGCATCATTGCTTTCAACTCTCTTTCATCGCATACCAGTTCCACCTCTGCTGCCCAGCCAGCTCTCAACTGTCAAGACACGTACTGCTGATCACTAAGGACTCAGGAGCAGGTGGGCAAGGGTCGGAACAGATGATACGCAGCGAAGGCGGCGTTGAACAAGAGGACGAGCCAAATGACGAGGAGGTACCAGGTGGGGACTGGTAGGTGTTGCAAGAGACAAAGGTGAAGGCTGGAGGCCAGTGTAGCGAGGGGACTTTAAACAAGGCAGTCGTTGAAGAGTACCTTGGGAGCGAGGGGAATCTTTAGACTGAGCGGTCGCAGGGGAGTACCCAGGAAGATGAGAGTATCACAAATGGACAGTCTGACGACTGCCATGCTTCATTGGGACTTATATACAGTGTACAGGGTCGATTACAAAGAACTGGGACTATTCTAGACTCTTTGGTACCATCCAATAGAACTACAGAGGCATAAACTTGCTTGTGTCAGGTTTCAGGCTTACTGAGCACATTACTGATCATTGTGGAGCGATGACATCATTATGATGTCACTGTGGAGCGCTTAGTGAGCCTATGAGGTCACTGTGGAGTTGCTCAGTCAGCCGTGATGTCATTGGAGCCTTGATGACGTCAGATGATTTATGCAACAGTTTCTAAGAGTTTGTGCTGCTGTTTCGGGTCCTTGGTGGCTGGGTGGCCATGTGGCTGCCACGCAATGATTACCCGATTAGGAAATGGATGCCTGGTCGTGTTATAGTGCCTTTGCAATAGCGATATCTTGTACCGTAGGAGGGATAGTAGCCCAGAAAATGGAAGGGAGTTGGTAATGCAAGGTGAGAGAGGTCTCTTCTTGAGTGAAATAGGACAATCTACGGCCAGGGCCTGGCCTTGGTTCGTAACATTCATCCCCTCTTTATAGACTTGTTGCTCCTGCAATGGTAGGAACTTGTTTCTTTGGAAGGTGGAGTAGTTTGCATATGAGAAGTCAAAGTCTGTTTGTTTGTGGGGAATTCTTTCTTGTTCTATGGATTGCTTTGGGGATAGCTGTAGTCGATTGAGTGCATGTGATCGCAGGGGTTCTCTGAAAAGTTCGTTGGTAACAAGGATAAAGATAGTCATTGACAGAGGTCATGATGAGAGTTGTTGTTTTTAGGGGTCACTCTGGTGGGAATTGTTTTAAGCGCCTTTGGATATTTCCGATGGAAGTCTTTAACAAGTAACGGCGCTTTTGATAGGTTAGATGCTAGTTCCCAAGTGTTTTCTGCAGCAGTGTAACCTTTCCATTTAACTAGGTATTGGATCCCTTTGCAGTTTGGGGAGAGCCGAGAGTTTAAGATCTGTTCTACTTCATATTGTTCTTCTCCTTCAACTAGTATCGGTGGCGGGTTTGAGAAGTTAGGACCGTGGGCAGTGGTTTCTTTGTAAGGTTTAATCAGGGAATGGTGAAAGACTGGGTGTATCTTCCAGGACTTTGGTAGCTCAAGGCGAACATTTACTGGATAGGCAGTGATGACTTTGAATGGTCCCTAGCATCGAGGGGCTAGTTTTGCTTTTGGGTGAGTGGTTCGTAGATTTGTGGCTTCCAACCATACTTGATCCCCTTCTTTAAAATGAAATGTGGAGGTTTGGGGTCCTGATTGCTTCATGATCTCGGCTGCACGGTTCAGGGAGGCAGCTACTTCTTCTCTGAGTTGGTCTAGCCTTGTTAGTCTTTCTTGGATTGAAGGGAATTTTGATGCAAAAGCAAGGGGCAGAGCAAATGTTGGGTTAAAGCCATACCAGACCTCGAAAGGGGGTTTGTTTGTAGCACTGTGTTGTCTGGCATTATGTGCAAACTCCATAAAGGGAATTAGTTCTGCCCAATTGTCCGCTTGGTAGTTGCAAAATATTCGTAGGTATTGTTCTAGTTCTTGGTTAACTCGTTCTGTTTCTCCATCTGTTTGAGGGTGATATGCCGTGCTCAATGATACTTTGACATTTAATTTCTTCCATAGTTCCTGAGTGACTTTTGCTGCAAATTGAGGGCCTCTGTCTGATATTATTTGTGTTGGGAGGCCTACTCTTCTCCAGACATTGTTCATGATTAGTGTTGCTGTTTCATCCACTGTGATTGTCTTGTGGCAGGGGGTAATGATTATTGCTTTGCTGAACCGATCTACCACAACTAGGAGGCTGTCAAAGCCTTGTGAAATTGGTAGGTCCATGACAAAGTCCATGGTAATGCTCTTCCATACTTCTCCAGCTGGTGTAATTGGTACGAGGGGTGTTTCTGTCTTTGGGCGGTTTTTTGTACTTTGGCAAATTGCGCAACCGTCTACATAACCTTTGACATAGGTTAGCATTCCTGGCCACCAATAGTTTCGGCTGATTAGTTCGTAAGTTTTCCATTGGCCAGGATGTCCGGTGGCAAGGGAGTCATGATGTAATTTCAGAATTTTCTTTCGTAGGGTGTCGTTGTTTGGGATATAGACTTT
>JAGFNK010000185.1:0-93228 GCA_025769875.1 Russula earlei | reverse complement strand
AAGCGTCCCACAGAGGAGATTATCAAACAAAAAGGGTACGATCTGCGAAGTCAGACCAGCCTTGGGGAAAGTAGGGTCAGCCCCCGTACCTTATCATCGTCATTCTTCACTTCTAGGGGCCTGGATGGGGGGTGATGTTACACCATTTTCCTTCCTTTTACGTTGACTTCTTACCTCTTGCTGATGGACTGCGTGCTTGTGGTACATCCCTTTACTTATTGGTCTTGTGATCTCTTACATCTTGTGATCCCTTCTGTGTTATCATGTGATCCATACACGTCCAGGTAACACTGGATTGCTGTTACTTTCCATTGTTTGGTTCTCTTCCCATTTATATTCACTTCTTAGTTTCAACTGTGCAATGCTGCGCACCTACTGTGCAGCACAGTTACTTGGTTCTGACTCATTCGTGGCCTCATTCCTATGACTCCTACTTATTATGACTCCTACTATACTAGTAGCACAGTCAAAGCGCAGCTATTGCTGCGCTTCTCCTGTATATATAAGCTCAGTACTTTGTGACCAAAGCCCTAAGCTTGGTCTCTTGTAGAATCCAACCTACTCTTGTCCAACATATTCTCCTGCAACCCACTTCACTCTCACAAACTTCAACCACAAATACCTCTCCATTTCATCAACTCTCAACACACCATCCACCATCTACTCTTCGCCTTTCCCTTCCTTCCCTAAGAGTCTCTCTTCACTCCTCTGAGAAGAGCTCTCCTCCTTTAAGACTTACCTTCCTCTACTCTCTCTGCGTTGTTCAAGGTCCCTGACAGACTTGAATGCATATAGCTAGTGGAACCAGCCCTAGTCTATCCCATTACAAACTTACCCTAGCTTCTCAACGGACCGAGTCGTACTAGGAAGGGTCTATTGGCCATAACCTGTTTAGCATAAAACACTTCGACCGCTGCAGGGATCCTTACTCATTATACACGGGAACCAGCCCCGTTTCTTGAACACCTCTTTATCATCAACTTGTTTTCCGCTTGTGAACTGACATGGCTAGTTACCGTGACATGTTCCGCAATTGATCTCAGTTTGATATTGAGAGACGATAGCCTCTCAGACGTCCTTAGCATTAAGGTCAGCCACTTCATAGTTCTGAGTAACAATGTGGACAAGCATTTCCCATTTCTGGGGAATGGCAGCAAGCATGATGAGCGCCTGCAGGGTGTCAGGGATAGGAAGGGAGGAGGCGGTGAGATGCTGGAATGCAGTGTGTATGCGATCTATTTGTGGGCCAGGATGTTGGCTCGGGTTAATGCAAATGGAGATGGCTTCTTTAAAGTCCTTATAAATGCTAACTGTAGTCGCTGTGCCATAAAGGGTTTCAAGGCGATTCCAGATAGTTTCAGCATTATCCAAAGACGTAAGATCTTGTTGGATCGCGATGCTCGATCTAAGGACCATGTGGCCTACTGCCATATCATTTCCTTTGTTCCATTCTCTCAGGGCTACAATAGCGGCAGCCTGGGCAGCAATCTCTTCAGCAAGAGGCGCCTGAGGAAGTCCAGGAAGGGTTGGCAGTTCAAATGTGCCATTGCAATAACCCCATAGTCCAACAGACATGAGGTAGGCTTTCATAGCCTTTGACCAAATACCATAGTTTGCACCATCAAGGATGGGGACAACAGGGGCAGAGGGTTGAGATGATGACATAATAGCTGTTAGAAAAGGGCTTAGAGGTCGTCAGTAAGAGTATTTGTATTCAAACAAGCCGACATAGTCTCCCCATGGGGTAGACTAGCTCGCTGCAGCATGCAGGCTTCAGGGATGCTTCGCCATCGTTGCAGCCAATGAAGGCGCATGGCCTGCAGGGCCCATAACCTGTTGCGCAGCATAGAGCGCAGCTAACAGGCCAAGCAACCCACCTTAGAGGTTGTGCTAATGCTCAAGTGATATTGGGGTGTAGAGCGATGTATATACTCATCTACATGTATGGTATTTATACCTCTATGACCCAGGGCTGTTCCTAAGTCCAAAAGAGGTGACTACAGGTGTCCACTATATCGCGCACTCAGTGACACATGATGTGGAAACGTTCTAGACGCAGCATAAGGCTGCATCTTGTGATAGATAGCGTAGTATGCGTAACCCTATTGCCATAAGCGCATATACTAAAGTTCTGTCTAACACGTTACATCTATGAGCGGATCTTGAACCTTGTATGAAGGTCTTCACCTTCTTTGATCTGTTTGGGTTCCAGTACAACAGTGAATAGGATGGTTGTGGAGGTCAAAGTCTGAACAAATTGAACATAAAAGGTCTGCTGGTAACCAGTACCAACTTGAAGAATAAAACGAATAGCACAGCTGGAGAGAATTGGTACCCCAAGTAGTGGCTTTATATACTCTTGGGCGGTCCCTATTATCATGTTGCCATCGGAAATATCACCTGCAAACTGGGAAAGCAAAGTTGTCCACAGCTGCGCCACACGCAGGGGTAACTATTCCTGTCTCGCAGCGATGCCCTCTCCATGCGGGTAGCGAGTCGTCTAGCCGTGACCGAACCGCCGAGTCGCTCAAGTGCTTGCGTGGCGGAACTGAGGCCGAGTCAAAGGGACGCTCGGGCCTCAGAGTTCGCAAGGTAGTGGCCAGTATAGCAAGACCGAGCGTGGTTGAGTTCGGATTGGAGAACGCGGTGCGCGACTAAGCGCGATGGCCTTTGATCCTGAAATAAGTTTGAATTACATTTTGTTGCGAGCACGTTTCACGTTTTTTATTTTTTTTATTTTTATTTTTTGGTCCATTCGTCTGCGTTAGAATCAGGTCCTCACCTCGTTTCCCCTTCTATCTCCTTGCATCTCTTTGTTTATCTACAGGGCTCGACATTTTACATCAGCCTCAACAGTCCCGCGCTCGCCTCAACCCTCACGTGCCCCCTTCCCGACCACCCCCGTCTCGTCGCAACAGTACGCGAGCGCTCGCCGCCCTAAACGCTTCGGGTTCGCATCGTGCTTCTCGCCGGGTAGTCTCGGAGGCTGTAATAGCCCTTGATTTCAAAGATGCGGCCGCACTCGTCCAGTCTCATTCCCGTCATCTCGATTTGTATTTGCCGTGGATTCTGGTTTCATATCTGGCTCACTCTCGACTCCGTTTCAGAACCTCTCTCCCTTTGATCCCAACGCTTCCAGGCAATGTCTTAGTGAATAACAAGTCATTTCCGCTCTTTTCCTCTCTGCCTCCGATATCGCCAGGATTGCCTTTCGCCGCCTCTCACAACCTCATCGCGTTCGCATCTGTCCCCTCGTCGGTCTAGCTGCTCTCCTTCCCTGGGAGGCTCCCTCTGTACAGCCTTATGAACTCAAGTGTACTATTCCGGCGCACTACAATCATCTTGCCATATCCCGGGACAATCAAGACATAAATCCACTCGCTTTGTTTTATTCTGGCTCGATTCTCTCTTGATTTGCATCGAGGTGATGGTAGTCACGATGGTGGTCAAGTGAAGAACTCACGAGGTGCGACAAGGATTGAGCGAGTGTCCTTCGGATCGGAGTGGTCCTCGCGAGAAAGTGGTTAGACCAACACTCGAAATGGTACATATACTTGATCCTTAATCGTCACCAGACTCATAGTGCAACCGATATGCCTCCCACATATTTACTCCCATCAGGGGAACAACTACTCCAATGCAACTGTGACGTAGAATAACAAAATGACATGTTGATGATCGCAATGAGGAAATGGGAATTTACCCTGCGGGGAAGGGTAGAGAGAGAGAGGAGCGGAAGAACAGGCATGTGAGATGGAGGAACGAGCAAGGTTGGTGGCAGCACCCAGGTCGTTAGGGTGGGGGTGGGAGGAAGGGAGCAAGCTTCCAAGCGACCATCGGTCATGGTGGCAGCAGTGTCGCACGAGAAGAGCCAGTTGGCGCGCGAGTTGCTGCACCATAGAGACATAGAACGCACCTCTTTCCCCCTCGACAGTCCTAGAAGCCTTGCCACGCTTCTTGGCTAGGCACACGTCGTTATCATTTGCGATCACGTACCACGGTCTTCCGCGAATGGCCTTTGTTCAATCATGTTGGAAGGCGTGTCCCCGGGTAGCAAGTCCCACCACATCCAATGGCGTCTCTTCTCCCGTCAGTCCGTACCACCTTTGATATTTACCCCTCCTGGATCATCATCATCAAACGGATCGCGCAGAAATCGCAAGTCCCACCGGGTCCGTTAGCCACTCACCTCCGATCAGCCCACCAACAAGCGCTCTCCACGTGATCAGCGAAGTGCTCAGCCAACGCATACCTCGGCCTGTATCCCTCCGCGGCAGAATTCTGACAGCGCCAGCGATTCTCGTTCTAGGGGCATCCCAACATCGGCATCCTACTCGTACACAGCCAGGCCGGTCAATGGTTTGGTATCCGCGCCCACCGCAGAGCTGGTGCCCATCAAGTCGGCGAGTATCACGAGCAGGATCACTATCTGCCAGTTAAGTCCGGCCACTTCTCTGAGTTGAATTTTAGTGATCTCGACTTATCCGTTCCTCAGGCTGTCTGTTGTGTGACTACAATACTGGTCCGGTTGGCCCATGTGCTGGCTGCATATCAGCACCTGCAGTTTTGATCTCACATCATGATATTGAACCAATTCGCAATTCGCAGTGGCTGATGTGAAGCACTCTGCCTTCATCACTCGGGGACGGTTTCAAGTGGCCTTCACACGTTCGCTCCTTTCTAGAGAGGTCGACGCACGAATGCTGCATCAACACTAGATGATCATGGTGCGATGATGGTCTCACCAATCCCGATCCGGGCTTTGCGACAGTACAAAGCTGACACCTGCAGTTACAATTCTCTCCAGCTGTTCTCCCATTCGCTTCATACTGGCAGGCCCAGTTGCTGACAATCCTTCCACAATTTCTACTCCGCCGTCGACGACTTTGACAACTCTCAGTACAAAAATCCACAATCAAGTAACAATGCGTACCTCCATTGTTGTAGCCATATTTTGCCTCGCCTTTGGCGTCGCTCCATCGTTCGCGCTTCCTTCAGGTTCAAGGTACGCTCACCTTTTTAAGTCATCTTTCCCCTTCCCCTTGAAGTTGACTTTACCTCACAGTGTTCATAATCGTGAAAGGGGGCCTCGACCGCCCGACAAGATGACCGAATTTTTAAAAAATTTGGCTATTGGTGATAATGCTGGAGGGGGGGCGCGACCATCGTCATCGGGCAAATCGAGTCAATCAAGAGAATCTAAGAAGGAGGTACTCAGGTTTACGCAAAAAAAACGAGCCCCTTATCTTAATCCATCTCTAGAAGCGAGACAGGGCCTAGATCGGCAAAAGACTTTTGATGAGATGGACCCACCAAGGACATGATGATGATATATGACGTAGTTGAGCCATTTGTCAGCTCAACTGACCATAGGCCCAGGTGATCACTGCAACTGATTGTCTCATATACAGACTTATGTGCTAGTTACACTGATAGAATGATTCACAATTACATTGATTTGAGTTTTCTTTAACGAGGTTATTTTGGCCCACAACTGTGGGAAATTGGCCATCTATCGTTCCGGCCGTATTGTTTGGCTTGTTGTATGATTGTATTTGTGTATGTGTGTATGTTAGACTACAAAACACGGCTGGCAAACAACATTCTACAATGTAGTTGGCAACGGCCGCACGACAGATGACCAATTTCCCACGGCTGTGGGCCGAAAATAACCTAATCGAGAGAAGAGAAGAGAGAGGCCGTTACGTACGAGTCAAAGAGGCTGTGCGCTCAAAGGCGAGTTTTCTGTTCACGCAAGGCTTCGAGACCTCGCTTGACGAGGCTTTTGAAGGTTCCGGCTCCGCTATCAAAATAAGGATAAGGGATGGCAACAAGTGATCTCACGACGGTCATGCGAGTCAGCAAACTAAATTGTCGCGAGACTCGTTGAGCGAGTTTGTCAAGGATGCATTAAAAAGTTGGTCGTGGAGTGGCGCTCTTCAGCTGGGGTGCCATAGACAAGTATGTCCATCAGGCCTCTGTCTTACCCATAACTGCTGATTGTTAGTTGAAGACTTATTGACCTCAACGCCTATGCCTTTCAATGATTCGAAGCCGCTAACTCCAAGTCCCGGTGGCTTTCACTCAGCCGACCATGGGTTTTCCACTATGTCGGTCTCACTTAGATATTATATCTTTTCTGCGCTGCGATACGGAGTTCGGTCGAACCATTCATTGTACGCCTTTCAAATATCTGTTACCACGACCGACAGAGCGTTTTGGCCAAAGGTCATCAGCGCGAGCCCAAGCACGCAAGGTAAAAACTGCAGCTCGTCTGATCCAGTAATGTTACAGGACACGGACATGGGATGACCAGAGCCGCTCGAACCCCGAATACTCGAACGCCATATACCCTGAGATAAGGACATTGCCATTTGTAAAAGAAGCAGCACGTCAGCCAGATTCGAACCTGCACTGCCAGGGGAGCAGAATTCTTGTCCGTTACCGTGGTGTCTTGCGCACCGCGGGGAGATCTTTTCCCATGAACGACATGATGGTAGATTCCGAATTCCTTGTCTTAAGCGTTCCTGAAATCAGGCAGTCAGCATAGCAACTGTCTACGATCGGCAATGACGTACATGAGTTTTCTATTGGTAGAGCAAGTGATACAGTACCAGCGACGTTGGGAGCACACCGCCGTGAAGTCACCGAGGGAGGTCGGCGCGCCATCGTGTTCCCTGTCTCGCTGAGGTAACGTACAACGGTCCGCAGTCAAAAAAATAGAGATGGTTCTATAGTTATGTTAGGATCAGGGTTTCCAAGGAGACGGCCCGACAACATGAAGTGGCAATTGGGGTCTCATCGTTGTTGCTGACGATGATGGCAGTGATGAAGACTTGATGTCGGAGTTCCAAACCATTCCAAACCCCAACTACTGCTAGCCAACTACTGCTAGTTGTACATCTTAATCGATTCAATACAATGTACAGAGATTATGAACACAATTTTAAGTATGACAGGGCACTCAGATGCAATTTAGTTCCTCGTGACTCACTCAACCGCAGAGGCCTCGAGGCCTTCAAATTGGGAAACCACGCGGCTTTCTCACCGAATCTACGGACCCTAGGAATGTCTCTGCCGGATTTTTGCAGCGGAAGTGGTGTCCGTCATGAGACACACACCCAGGGCCAGGAGGGGCGTTCTCGTCATCCACAGGTGCATGAAATAGTGGCAGTGTGCAGTAAGATGGCCCACTCAACCCAGAGGCCGTCGTCGTCCAGTGTTCGGGGCGCTGTAGGTGTGGCATTTTAACGAAAAATACGAGACGGCATATAAGTATCGTCATACCTGAGCACATGGCATCGCTACGGGAAAATGTTAACAGCTCATATGTTCATGGCAAGCACGACACACCATTTCCCAAAGAGATCCTGTTCGTCACGAGGATAAGGGTCTGGGATCAAATCTCAGTGCACGTTTCTAAATAAACCGCTAGTGCTCATGACCTTTGAAGCCTGTAAGTAGCGATTCAGTCGGGAAAATCCATGGACAAAGGGTCACTCGACAAACCCATCCTGCGCCAGTAGAGCTTGTGAGTAATGGCATCCTTTGGCTTGTCCGGATTGGGAATCATCCTTTCGTTAATATGCTGAATATCGTCCCCTTCACAAGGTGCGTTCCCTACTGTGCGACAATAATCGATATGAACGTGTCTTCCCATCGATGAGCAAACGAGATTGCACATCATCGGTGATCCATCGTCGTTAGTGGAGAACTTGCGACCATCCAGCTCGATATTTGTCCCATCGGGTCCTTCAATAGCCCAGCGAGTACGGGTCATAGTGCCATGACTGGTTTCATGCTCTAGCTGAGGATGACCTTAAAGTTATGGACAAAGGTGATAAGGAGGTATAACTATTCATGATCGATGTCGTACCAAAAGGTAAACTGCAAAAGAAGGCGCAGCCTTCGCAACTATATCGCTTCAGCTATCTGCGTTAACAGCAAATCATACCGTCAAATGACGTACCGAGCCTCACAGAAGTGAAACGGATATTTCTCCTTTGAGTGAATGTGGCTGCCTGCATGCGTTGTTTCTCCTGGTTCAATAATCTTCACACATTGCAGCCGCTTCGCAGCTAACTTCAAGTCAGCGCAACGTCATATAGGACAGCATTCAGGCAGACCTTGAGAATACTGCGTATGATGAGGACAAAATCAGAGCTCGTTTTGAAATGCAAAGTAAGTTTCATCACCTTGGTGTATTGAAATGTCTCATGTCTTCCTGTGAAAGTGGCCTCTATAGATAGAGGGGTTGTGTCGATCTGACATATGCCTGGCGCTGAGCACAGGGCAGAGCATGCATGTGCTTCGCTGCCAACTCAATCTTTCAGTCGAATGCTCCTATAATCGGGACAGATTCTGACCCGCATAAGTGAAATGAGCCGGTTGCGAGCCCATGAAGGTGAGGTTGAACGCAAAGACGTCTACAAAGTTCGCATGTCATGGGGCACAGCCTCGTATCGCAGGAATGAACATCGTGGGCTTGGTCACTGAAAGATCGTAATCGGCAGGATGAGGGGGGAAAGGTTCAAATTTGAACGCACCTGGGCACAGTGCACTCTTGTTTGCAAGAATACATCTTCCCACCTGGCAGCTTCATCTCTTGGAGAGCGCATGGCTAACGACATCGGGTGTCTGTGAGTAAGAAAGGAGCTTGATAGGTAATGGAATCATCCAATACCTCGCCACACATGTGGACCAGCGCAGAACACATGTGCTCATCTTCGACGTGACCCGTCACCTGGAGATACGGAAGCAGGCAATTCGAAGAGGTAACAGTATTGACTAACCTTCGTGCAATCTTGTAAACAACCTCGCTTTCCTGACAGCTTGCAAGGACCGCCACACAAGTGGGCGTTGACAACACAACTATATGCCGGTGAGAAAACAATATTATTGGATGGATTTCCAGCCCCACGTACATATGCTCCCCGGGATGGCCAGCGCTGCCGTCCATTTAGCCGACAGCCGTAAGTGAAGGGTAAAGACGTACGGGTTCCCGCAAGGCTTCGGCTCATCATTACAGAACGCACATTTATGATCACACTTGTGATTGGTCTCACAACTGTGTTCCCCCTCGTGTGAGCGACTGAGAATGCAGAAGAGATGACATGATGCGCATTGAGCCCTGCACATTTGGGCAGTCCTTCTCATATCGAAGACCATGTTGTCAAATCGTGACAGGAGGTCCTCGACGGCGGCATGGCCAGCTTGGAACCGCTCCAAATTGGAATCCAACCAACGCTGGACGTGGTTGACTCGCAATTCGATCATTCCGCTGATGTAAGATGCAAGTGTTGACATCCAGTCAGAGTCGGAAATGGATTGCCGCGACGCCCACCCATCCCAGGACTCTCGTAAAATAGTAAGGTGCATCTCAATATCGGCTTGCGAAACTCGATCATCTCCAGAGATAGCAAAACGAGCCAAGGTGTCATCGGCTTCTACGATGGTGCCAGTCTCCAAGTCCTAAGCGCTTTTTAGGATCACTCGGATGCAATTGGTTGATAGATCACAGTACCTTTAGTGGCTCGCAATCGGGTTCGGAATAGCCTGTAGCTAACGCAATCGGGAGCAAAGCGAGGAGCGCTCTGATACGATGGACGGTTAAAGTCTCTGCAAGAGAGGCCATCAGGGACGGGATAAACATGGAGGAAGCAACGGACGAGAGAGGGGTTCCCAGTCGCAGCCCTATGGAGACGTTATGAGTTTGACGACGGTGGCATTTACGAAGAATCGCAAGAAGTACCCTCAATTTCGCCATCATGGTTTTGATCGTAAGTAGGAATTCACCTGCTGTTGAATGAGTCGTCTTCTGTAAATCCAGGGACTTCTTGAGCGCGGGGAATAATTTGTAGAATTCCGTCGATTCGATGACTGGTGACGGTATGATCTTCATCTTCCCACCGTGAAGGCGCGAGATGAAATTGTCATTTTTCTCTTGTTCGATGAACTTTCGAACCTTGGAAGAGAACCTGAGAAGCAGTGATTTGGCCGAACGGTTGAATATACACGACACGAAAGCTTACTCGCGAGCGATCTCCGTTCTATCGGATTCCAGTACATCCTGAAAGATAGCAAAGTCAAATGACATTGACGCAATGCTGTTACCGAGCACCTGCCTTGATGATAATGAAGAGGGTAGATTGGAAGAGAGATGGATTTGCAACCGGATCGAATACGGACGCACTATACTGGAAGGATTGGAATAGTCCACTGATGTCGTGACCGTATGTAAAGTTATTGCGGAGCAGAACCTATTTGAGTTTAGAAGAGAGCCATACAAGTCTTACTGACGCACTAGATTCGATATCGCGGTGTTGAACAAAACGAGGAGCGTATCCGTTTGTATAGACTGTTCAACGCTGTCGACGCCTACAATTTGTGGAATCGATCAACTACGCGGGACGAGGATGAATCAAACAGACCTTCACAGTCGAGTCCTACGATCAGTGCGTCGTCTGTGGGCGTTACGGACATCCATACACCTTCTGTTTACATCAGCACATTCACACTTGATCGCCAAGGTGGAGAATGTACCAGTTGTCCGCATGGCACCCACAGCAAATGATGTATCCAAGAGATGATTCAAAGCGAAGCTTTTCCCCATAGATGGTTGACCCATTGAGGATACCACCTTCACGGGCTGCTAGTATCGACCTCAGGATTGTCAAGTACCTCAAACAGCCGTTAACCTTTAGGCCATACCTTTGTTGCCGAATAAGATCGGAAGATCGGCTCGTACCATCCAAATGACAGTTTGTCCACTACTTCGCTAATCTCAGCGCCACGTAAAGACCGCTCCAATTCAAGGGATAGCACTCCATCTGACAACGGAACGAAATCGTTACCACGGCAAACAGCGATATGGATTGGAATAAGGCAAAGCAGGTCCACCAGCCACTCTCCAACACGGTAGCGCGACACATCCCAGTCATAACGCATGATTATCTCAGTCCGGAACGACGAAAATTTCATCGCGGACACTTGGATGCGACGCAGTTCGTCGCCCGTCGGCTTCCTTGTCGTCCTTTCAAATGTCTGGATGAGATCCGAGAAGTAAGAACCGAAAGGCTGGGAATGATTTCCGGTGACAAAGGTAATGCTCTTCGGCTGTCGCTCACTCGAAGACGTGACCGTGCGGCGTGTCACAGCTGCGATGACGGGAAAGCGGGACCAGACTTCACTATGACAATCGAGCAAACTGGTGTGCAGAGCGTGACGGTTTCTATGATTTGAGGCGTTTCTGTTATCTATAGCGATTGACTTCACAGATCCCAAATCGATGTCGAGGCCCATGAAAAAGATGCGCCGTCGGCTAACCATAGAGGTCAAAACAGCACCCTGAAGGGAAAAATCAGGAACGTCAAGGGAGATTCCGGCAGTGGTGCCAAATGTTTTCCAATGATATGCAATGAGAACTGGTCTCGGATCTTGGAAGTGCACAAGGAGGCAGGATCCGTCTGGGGACGAGAATATTGAACTGGGAAGTGATGGGAGCTGTAAAGAAGCGGGTCTTCCAAAGGATCAGCAAGTGACGCACTGCGAGAGCGGGGAAAGTCGCACCTGAATTGCTGGATAACGAAAGAGATGACGCGGGCCTGCGCGCTGGAGTCCACCAAGACAACTTCTTCGTTCCCACATACGAAAGCTGCATGTAGTATGGAGGTTCCTGTTTGACTATACCATGGGGCGAGATTAATGGGGTTTCCCTGTCCATGAAGCACCTTGTAGCCCTCGTCAAAAATGAACACGTAAAGTCGTAACTGTAAGAAATAGATCATAGGAAGCACTCTTTAGCAAACGAACTTGGATACCATCGTTGAAGAGCACACAGCCAAGGAACGCTTAGTTTCGTCAAAGGCGAAGAGGACTTCGTCACCTAGCTTCTCGCAGCTTAATGCTTTGACGGATCTGCCCTGCCTTATTGCTGCATTCATCTCAGGGAGACGTTCAAGATAGATGTAGAACTTTTGTCGGTTAAGCAGGATAAGGAGAAGCCTTTCAGTTTCAAGGACCCGATAGAAGCTGCGGAATTGCCATGAACTACAATTGAACGTGACGAGGCCGAACACCTACACGATATTCGCGGTGAGTGGTATACGAAACCTGGACGAAGGTCGGTCGTTCACGAGCGGACTTGGTATGTAATCTGAATGTAACTGCATATTGTACTCGTCGCCGGCATCTAAACCCAAAGGATGTACCCAAATTTCAAGCGAGGCCTCAAAGAGGACCTGGTGGCGACCAGTGATTACATATTCTGATTTTGCATACAAATATCATCAGTTCAGTTCACAACGTCTTATTCAGACGTACGAGCCGCTCCGGAACTGGGGCCTTCAGACTTCAACGCTCTAAGCACAATCAGCTCATTATCTCGATATAATGTCAGACAATTCACCCGTCTCGCGACCTGATTGACGGAATGGTGGTGATGTTATCAATATATACCACACTAGGCGCCTCAGATTTTCGCCTTCACGAAAGGACAGGAAAGACTCACGAATCATGTCGACCCGCCGCTAGCGAGTTGATGTCTTGAATAAACTCTACCAGTAATTTGGCGCATGACGTCCTCTCCTCACTCTCTATCTCGTGCTGTACCGACCTTTCGCGATACACCTGGTGTGTGGCCAACACGGCATGAACCATCGCCTTTACCACTGCATCAATTGAAGAAGTTAATTGAGTATGTGCAAGCGCCTCGACCTCCTCGATGACAGGCCGCAAGGTTTCGTTTCTTCTGCTTTTAAGCATGAGGAGAAATTGCGTATCGGGATACCTGGCTGCCAAGGTCCTCATTTCCTTCTCTAAGTCCTCAGAACCGGCAGCTGTGGAAAGCGGTGACCTAGCGATCGAGCCAAGCCTCTTCTCCTCAACTGTCCTGGAAAGCGCTCGCTGTGCACGACGAAAGTTGCCTTCAAGCAGGACGGCCTCAATAAGCTCCGCACGGGATTCAGTGGTCATGTGTTGATTTTTCTCGACGAGGTATAGGACAGAGATCAGGCGCACTTTCAGAGATTCGAAGCGAGGGTCAAGCCCTAGCGCTGTGTTAAATCTCGCATCATCAAAATACTTCGAATAGACAGTTCGAAAGTCAGGGTAAAGTGAATCGAGATCAGAAAGCTGCATCGATCCTGCAAAAACCATGACATGTTAAAAGCTGACTGCAGGAACACTCGACCAGCTGTGTGCTCACCGGCATCCAAGTCAGCAGTGTCCGCCACCGTTGTAGAGAGGTTATCCCGTTCCAGTGACCTGCAGTACACGCTATCACTGGCGCGGCCTGGGAGACTGTAGATTAGAATAAAAACTTACGGAAAGAGTATCATCACGTCCTCGACAACGACTTCACGAAGTACTCTCCGCAGCGAATCCTCCCCTCTGGCAATTTCTTGACGAACCATATCCTTCCGCTTGGTCAATTCCTCTTGATACCGAACATGAATGTGCCTGTTCGCAGCACGCCACTTATTGCAGGGTCCCGGGTAAAGTTCCCCAAAGGCAAGCTCAATCAGGGCCTGCATAGTGTCCTCATCGAGGTCTTCCGACAGGCCGACAGTGTTATCCATTCTGTGAAGAAGGTGGGTGTAATGATAGGGAAGTACTTGGGCACCCACAGTAACTGCCTGAAAGACGCTTCACTGAAGGAAACGTGGTCGAATGCCTCAGATGGAGATAGATGCGGGATGTAAGTCGTATTGATAAGTGCCTGCGTAGTTTCACCGGGTAAAAGATGAGGAGCCAGGACTGCGGGATCAACAGGGCAGTTAGGGGAATGTTCAGGGGGCACAATATAGGGTGAATTGATCTTTGAAGAATCAGAACGCGATACTTTGAGAAAGATGAGATGTAGAATACCTGAAAGCCAGGGCGTGCAACAACGTTCTCTTGTTCGCTTATTTCGCCGCCGTTGACCATGAAAAGTCCATCAGAGTCATCATCAGATTCCACGTTGATCGATTCAGGGCCACTGTCTTGGTCGTGCCAGACTATACCCGATGAATGACTGGGGGATAACAGAGCAACCAGTTGATCACATATCTTCGTGAGATATCTGCTTATGTGTATGGAAGTGAAGATACATGAATTATCAGAGATTGGTCACCTCATGAAGGCGATTCTGTTGTGTCGCACAGAGTAGATTGCAGAGTCATTCCAGGTGGTATCTTCGGGCCAATATATATCACGTAGTGTCGTTCATCGGCAATATCCACTGCATTCGCAGTCACAATGTACAGACCAGAGGAGAGTATCGGTCGAGAATCACTGGCGTCAGAAGGCGCCAGTAACAAGCGAGCGCTGAGAGTGGGCCTTAGAAACAGAAGATAGTCGGCAAGGATGACACGTACACGTTGTCGTCAATAGCACCTGTGTATTGTAGTAGGCGTACGATCTCGTCTTTTGATCCATACACGCCGAGAGGCTTGATCATGAATTGATCCAATGATTTAAAATCGACCTTGGTAGTAGACGCGTACGCTCCAGGAGACACAGAGTTGATGAAGCGTCGGACGGAGTCCTGAGCAAAGATGACCCTATTAACTATATGTGATTGGCCAAATCAGCCACTACGATCCAGCTATGAAAGTCATCTCGCACCGTGACCGTTGCTCCCATATTCACTTATGAGATCTAGGAGACGGTACATTCCTTCTACTTGCTCAAGGGGATCTCCGGGTGTGGATGTGGGAAGCCTGTGGATTTGCTGTTCCGGTGTTGAAAACTCCGTGGAAGACCAATTGAGTTGGTCTGCAGTGTAAGAAACCGTGAGTGTGCCATTCCAGTAAAAGTGTTGAACTCTACCTTCGTCTCTTTGAAGTGCATCTAGTACGCCCGAATGCTCGTCGATGAAAGAAAGGCCCGCAAGCGGATCTGTATTGCTATTAACACGACGTTCATGCCTTGAGGTAGACACTGCTCACGGTCGCTGCCAGTGTGGACTTGTGAGATTGGAATTTCCACTTCCGCACTGTGTGTTCTACTCGCCATGGTTTGTGCGCATGCGTGAGTTTGCTCGTCTACTGACCACTCACGGACACCACCACGGGACGCTGGGCGCAACGGTCGACTGTACTGCCGTCTTATTACGTAACTGTCTCACAATCTATTTTTAACTGACAACTATTTTTATCCCCTCTTACAGCTATTTTTATCGACCTCTCATGGCTATTTTTATCCGGCGGTGATTCCTCAAGTCGTTGTTCTGTTCTTAATTCTTTGTCCACCCGGCAATTAGCAAAGGAGATGACTCTCAGGCCTGAGTTGCGGTTTTTATCGGCCGCAGATGGACTTGAGGATGCCCACGCCACCGTCTTCTTGACTCCATACCTCGTAGTCTTCTGATGTCGGAGTTGATGCCTAACCTTCGGTCCGCTCTTCTTCCCCAGCAGACTGCCATTCGGTTGCGCCTGGTGTTTTGAGCAGATCTCGCGAACGTAAGTGTCAACAGTAACAATGAATACTGAGGCGAGTCAAGTTCGTCACAGTCACCTCAGCCTCCTTCAAGTTGTTGGTGTCCCCCCGTTCCGCTGTCATGTAGCATCTGCATCTCTACTGCTGTTTCGTTGCTTATCAGTGCCTCTCCCTCCTCAAGTCCGTCCTTGCAATTACTTCGCCTACGGCTTCATCGAGCTCAATGCTCTATTAACGCCCAATCGCTCCCAAAGCTGTCGGGCGTTCAACTTCTGTCGCTCTAACACAATCGAACACCAGCGACAAGTCGCCGTAACCTCGTATTGGCTATAGTCAGCGGCCGGCCATACTCCGTGAACCCGTCCAATTATGTCGGTTCTCCAACGCGGATGCCTCGTGTGGCTTAATTCCGGGTTCGTGGCTTGGGGATGGTCCGAGTTCGAATCGAATCGCGTTGCGATGTGGTGGTTCCAAGTTCAGTTCGCCGATAACTTGAAACCCCGGCCACATGATCGACTGTACTTATACCATCAGAAGTCGTTGTTAAAAATAGCAGCGACCTATTCGGTAGAAGTACCTGGTGACTGACTCACAGCGCCGACAATCTCAGAGTATAAAAGGTGCGCATCTGGACCCCCAAGGGTGGATGGACGAACACCTGCGGCCACTTCTAGACTCCGGACAGATACCTCATGAAGAGCGCTGGATCAAGCACACTATGACTAATGACTTGTGTTATCTTCTCGCTCGGATGGTCGACAAAACTCGTGGTGGATGTCGCGTGGATTGGCAATGATATACTGTGAAAGTATCCTTCCACGACTCTTCTGTGGAGGAAACGTGGTCGTCTCCACCACTGAAGTTCCGACACTGTCACAACTAGGTCCAGGAGGTAAGCCACCGCCATCACACTCTTCTTGTCTTCGGCCTCTGCGCGCCTCGCCCGTGCCCTCATCCGATCATCGCTATCGACGATATATCCAATTCCACCTCTGTGCGCTTGGCGTATAGATAACGATGGCCACAATGGAGACTGTTCTGGTTCCGTGTTGTCCATGGCTATTGCTGTTTCGTCTAGGTGATCGGTTGTTACTTGTCTGCGGCGCAGCCGTCTGTGAGCAGAGTAGCAGTATGGAGCTCTGTCGGAACGCGGTTGTGGACACAAGAGATTATTCCCTCACTCCTTTCCGAACATATCGTGAATGCGCCGATGCACGAACAGGCCAAAACAGCTTGCCCACGCAACGAATGCGGTAGCTAGAGAGTATCCCTCTCTCGAGGTTGTGTGGTAGTCTCCCAAGTCATAAAGCCGGATGTCTCGGTGCAGGCGAGTACTGGAACCCCTCATGCGGTAGCGGCGACGGCTGTCCCCTAGTCATATGCCGTCGCCAGACTGCCCAGATGGGTTTCAAGTACTCTCTGCCGCACATCGATATCCGCATTATGACCTGTGAAACAGCCCTTCAGCATCGAGAGCACCCTCGTACAGGCTAGATACCGCGGCGTTGCCGTCGCGCCGGCTGCCCTGTGCGAAGGCATCTTCGCAATTGTTCGACGATCAGAGGAGGAGATCTCTCATCATAATCGCTTCTACCCAGCTTCGCAACAGCTTCCCTGCGCATTGACGTCTGCTTCACGTTCAGGAAGCCACTTGCACCCCTAGCCTTGGTCCTATGCTTCTCGTCGAGCTGTACCCCGAAAATCCCCTCTGCGTTGAGTCGCTGTGTAGCGCCTCGGATGGGCACTCGTTCAAGTTCTTGTATGGGGCACAGCAATTCGGTCGTACTACGTACAAACCCCCCACTGACACTGCAGGCCCGGTCACTACTCTTGGGGGATTTTGTAACAAATGGTGAACAAGCTTATCCTTCGTTCGTCGATGTGCGTCTCTCTCTCTATTGAACAGATGTTGACGCCGTTGCAGGTCTCCTGAGGCAGGGGGGACAGTTGTACCAGAGGACATCCGGTATCTTCACGGTCTTGTTGGCCGACTTGGTTACTTGTGACTTCGGTATACAGAGACAGGTGTCCGAACTGACGGTGCAAATCCACTGGTAAAGTTGTCGTAAAAACCAGTGAAGCCACCACACAAATGGAGGGTCAGCTCATTAGGTCCTTCCCGTATATATGCAATCTCCTTACACCATTCGCGGATTCGCGGACTCTCGGTACAAGCTCGCTCCTGGTTGAGGAATGCAACCTGTGAAAAAGCTAGGGCATGTCGTCTTATCGTTCCATGATCTCTGCCCATGACATTACCACCATTTTCTAATAATCCTGTTGAATATATAACATGGTAGAGGAAGGATAAAGCTGAAACGAAATGTGAAACCAGTTAACGTGCAAGACTTTGAGAGCGACCTCCTGTGACATGACGACGTCTGTCGGGACCTAGGCATCAAACTCAAGCTTCAGCGAGTCGGATTACTTTTAAACGGATTATTCATCATTTTCTATTCAGTGCAGTAGAGTAACCACAATATGAGACGGCGCAATTTCAGTAAACGTACTACCAACACTGCCATGAATAGTTCATTACGGCCATTCTACTTATCAGTCTCCATCTCATCTCCACTTCCATCGGTCTCATCATCACTATCTTCGCTGTCGCTATCCTCCCCTTCGGCAACATCGATCGGTTCCAAGTTAATATCGTGGTCCACGCCAACGTACGAGTCACAGATGGCGTAAAGCTTGAGCGCATGCGAACCCTTGGGGAGCGTAAACTCGAGTTTGACACTTAAGCTCTTCGAAACGGTGACACGTTTGATCGACAAGAGCTGTCGCGTGCTCTGCTCGCCGACCACGATCCACCAATTGGTCATTTTCTTTCCGGGGAAGTATGGGGCTATGACGGAGACTTCCCCATCTCCCTCCTCTTCATCCGCGTCACGGCTAAGGGAAACCTGTAAAACGATTGGTGTACTAGATGTATGCTCCCCCGTGACAAACTTGTGGGCGACATCGAGCGTGGGGTACGAATTCACAAACGCCGCAACATCTCGCCTAAGAATCGTCGTCAATGCGTTACAAGTGGGGAAACTACTTGATACGTACATTTGCCTGCTGTCCATCTGGAGAAGTTCGTCACGCTGCGCGTCTTCCATCTCCATGATGTCATACACGGAGCTGATTCCTGCATCATTGCAACGCTTGATACCCTATAAATGATCTCTGAGATCTACGAATTCGGACAACCACGACGAGATGCTTACATCAGGCTCGAAATGTGGGATCTGTCGTAATGGCGAATCTCTGTCCCAGACCGCTTGCACGCACATCTGCGAGAGATCCATTGCGCCAAGTGCGCTCAGCCAAGCGTTGGAAGACATAACGTCGACACAAGCAGAAAGGAGGTTCATCACTTTGTCCAGTACTAAGGCCTGGTCAGCCACAAGATCTGGAGGCAGTTGGATGCGTGAGAAGTGGGCCTGAAGGAGGAGGAAGGTCTTGAAATGAGGTGCCTCAAAGTTGACTTGATCCAGTTTGACAGGCACACGATCATATATGCGACGCAGCAGACTCTCCTCGTGCCGACGGATAGGAATAGTTTCGAATTCTGCTGAAGACGAAACAACTTCAAGAAGGCCTTTGAGTTTTGTGCGTTCCTTGAGCGAGAGCGTATATACCTCAACCGTCACGTCTAAAACCAGGGGTTAGTGCGATAAGAGACACTAAACGACCGAGACCAACATGAGATGTTGTAATACGCTGCTATCATGCCAAGATTGAGGGGGGAGACATCCATTTCGTCCTCTACGAAAGCGGAATCAGAAGGAGATGAAGGTACACGAGGCAGCAACATACCGATTGCGATACATTTTGAGTTGACCAGGTCGTTCAGCGTGTTTTCGACAAGTTCAGATAGGTGATCTGAGAGGTGCTGGTGGCTAACGTTGTGTAAGTTGTAGTAGTTAGGGTTTTGCGTCATCCGGCGATAGAAGTACGTCCAAGTTAAGATGTCCTGTGGATACGTTGAGAAAACTCAAGCAATGGCAAGTGAAACAACGTTACCATGGCATCTTGCTTGTTCTCAATTGTCTTGACTGCGATTTCAGCCAAGAAATAGTCGTGCAGAAGATGCGTCGATAAATGGGACTCAATCGGAAGACCTTCTTCGAGGAACTTCTTATAGAAGTCCTTACGCGTTTGCTGGGACATCAATATGCAGCGGCTACGCTCGTCCTCTAATGGGCGACAAGCGCGTCCCATCATTTGCAAGACGTCCATAACAGGGTAGTCGACATAGCGGTGCTCCTTGCCCTCGTACGACTGGACACCCATTATTATGACAAGATAGCTAGACACGGGCAGACTCCAAGCTGTGTCCTATTATGTTGTCAGCACTGCATGTGCATGCCAAAAAAAGAAAGGCGAACCTTGGAAGTTACAAGAACCTGGATTGCTCCTGACTGGAAGAGGCGCTCCACGATGCGTTTATCTTGCCTACTTAGCGCCTCATGATATAAACCAATGCCGTGCTTAAGGGTTTCCACCAAACCTCGGTCACTAATGTGATCAAGATGCGGCTGAATGTCAGACAGCTCCGTATTGAGGAAGCGGTCCTCATCGTCATCTGCGCCGCAGTGAAGGAGAACGTCTTCGGCAGTCAAGCGGCATTGCTGGCGCCCAGGAACGAAGATAATGACTGGCTTGGTTGGGGAGTACTCCAATATGGCTAGATATGCCGGCTTCGACATGGCAATCATGAGGGATGGGAAATGGGGAATGCTGAAACTCTGTAAATGGATGTCCATGTCCAGAGGGCGAGCGCTGGAGTATGCTAGGGGTCAGGAACAAAAGCAAGCTTTCTGAATGGGAAACTACCTTGGTGGGAAGTTAAAGATAGTGTGCGACGAAGCACCGATCCACTCTCCTAAATCACGGGCATTGGCTAGTGACACACCACAAGCAACGATCCGCGTTTTCACCTCTGTCTGTGCTGAGACATATCGTGTTCGTGAGATAATGACTTCATAGGTCGGCCCGACCTCGCCGCCGACTTGCTGCACTTCATCTGCAATGAGCAGGCCGATGTTCTGAACGTTTTTCCGTTGCCGCCATCGCCTTGACAGGACGTCCCACTGCGATGTATTCAGCGGAGCCTGTCGAGGTGACGCACATTTGACGTACCTGGGAGGGAGTACAGACAATAACGTCACCTTGCTCTAGCAACCGAAGATCCGCGCTCGTTTCTCCCGTGAGTGCTACGATCTCTTTGCCTCCCTGGAGCTGTCCAAACTTCTTTCGCCACTCAGCTACACGTTGTTCGACCATCTCCGGGAACGGTTCTATGCATACTGCACGAGGCTGTTCGGCCTTGCTCCAGAGGCGTAAAAGTGCAAACTCGGCACAGATCGTCTTCCCACTGCCAGTTGGGGCACCAATAAAGACGTTCTCATCTGATGTGTAAAGCGCTTGGAAGACTTGCGTCTGGATCTTGTTAAATGTCCGAAGGCTTGAGGAATAGATTGCCTCGAACTCCTTATTATGAAGGGCAGACAAAGGTAGTGGTTGAAGGTCAAGGAGAGCTGTGGGTTGAGGGAATTTTTCGGGAAGGATGAGATGCTTGAAGGAGATAGGGAGGCGGGTCTCTGAATGCAACCAGCGATCTGCGACAATTTTAATGTAGTAGTTGGGGGGGACGGGTTCGAGCATAGAGACGGTGATGGTTACACTGTGTTCATCCTCGGCATATCGTTGACGAAGAACAAAGGAGTCACTGAAGAGGATGGTCTCGCCGTCGACGTCTTCAACCATGACAACAAACGTTTCCGCTGTTCCATGAATCTTCTCGTCCCAGCGGAAATCTGGAATGATGGACAAGTCGATCCGTAGAAGCGAGCGAGTGATTGGTTGAACTTGAGCCTGCAATCTATGATAGGGTAAATACAACACCAAGCGCACCGATTGACAACGAACTGGAGCTTAGGGAAGTTGTGTACTAAGCGGTGGACAAGACGTCCTGCGTTGGGAATGCCTAACAATTCACCAATTTCGGGGGGTGTCTTGGCAACATCATCAGAGTCAAACTTATCCGATAATGAAAAAACATACAAGATCGAAGTATCGATACCAAGGCTGAAACAGAGGCGTAAATGCTGTGTTTCGGGAAGTGGACAAGGGCTTACAAATTGTTTTCCTTCTGCTTTCCGGACGATCTCAGGAGGCACACCCTTGAATTGTCGTAAAGGAGTCATCGAGCTCCACCTGTAAATATAACATTACGGACGGTGATAAGCACGTAAGGGGCGGTAACACGGACATCCGCTTCTCGACCATCTTGCACATGTCAAGAGCTGCTCGCGTGGGAACAGCCCATTTACGTTTAAGACAGATCTCGTACATCGCTCGGAGGATCCTGATGCCAGGTGTCAGGACGTCAGATAGCGGAAACCATGACGATGAAGGGCGTACCGTCCCGCCGACTGCTGGACAAACACCATGTCCGCAACAAGAGCAAACCCTGCCATAGGAGTTATGAGGAGTGATGAGACATCGCATGGGACCTATTACCTTCGAGTTTGAGCTGGGATATGTAGGCTTGCAGGAGGACGTTGATCTTAGCTGCGGGCTCTTCGACACTTTCTTTGATCGGAATGGGCACACGTTCGAGCAATTTGGCAAGCTCTAGTTTCTCCTATTAAATCAACCAGGTCGTCAGTTGGAAAAGCATCAACCGGTATAAACCCCCAACAAACCTCTTGGCGGACGGGGATCAGTTTGAATTCGTTTGACAGAGCGAACACCCGGAACAACTCGAGCTGTGACATACTCGGCCGAAGATGTTGGTTGTACACAGACATCGAATTGTAGGTGACATAATAGTGAGACGCGATCCGACCTAGTTCGGTACTCTGGAAGCGGCCAGAAGCACGCTCGTAACCCACGAGTTTGCAACTTTCAAGCAGCACAGCCGCAGAATGGATGATATCGGCACGCTTTTGAACGAGACCGGGGTCGTCTTCTTGGTAGTCTGCGCTGACACCGTATAGCGCTGGCGACTTCAACATGCGAACATAACTAATAAAGTGATACGTCAGTGCCGTGCGCAAGAACTCGAAAAGAGGGCGCACTAATAGGTATATCCGAGCCACTGCACTGCTTCGTCTCGATTCCGGATCGTACCCAACACAATCTCCGCATTGAGATTGTCCGCGAGTTTCGATACAAACTGAGACTCAATCGGGAGTTGCTGGTTCATAAGGCTTAAATAGTATTGCAGTTCCGCGTGGCTCGTGATGATCACCCCCTCGCCGTACGTATCGAATTGTGGCCGCCCAGCACGACCAAGCATCTGTAGCACGTCTTGACTGGACAACTCGACCCACCGACCCTTCTCGGGGTTGTAGATTTGCGTGCCTTTGATGATGACCGCGTGTGCTGGAAGATTCACACCCCACGCGAGCGTCGCAGTACACACCAAGACTTGAATCGACCCATCGGCAAAGAGCTCCTCGACAAGCCCACGGTCTTCGCGGCTCATCCCTGCATGATGAATCGCAAAGCCGAAAGGAAGCAGGTCTCGTAGGTTACCGTCCTTAACGTTATTCGCTTCTTCAGTCAGAATTTCGCGTACAGCTGAGTCGGGCTTGACAAACTGAGTAATCGTCTCCTTCTCGATGGCCATATCGCGAATAAACTTGGCTGTTTTCGCCGTCTCCTTACGCGAGTGGACGAAGACGAGTGTCTGGTTCTTGCCTGCCTGGTCAAGCACCTTCTCGTAGCAGACTTCATTCATGACCTGGTACCGCTTTATGGCCTTCTTCTCCGTGACACCAATGAACTGCTGCTGGAGTGCGCAAGGACGGTACGATGCGTCGAAGTAAAAAAGTCCCTTTGATTGGTCGACACGGAGGAAAATGGCGACATCCTGGTAGTTTGGCAGCGTAGCCGAAAGGCCAACAAGACGAACGTAATCTGAGGTTTGCTCCATGCGCCGAATCGTCCGCGAGATGATACTTTCGAGAACGGGGCCACGCTCGTCATGAAGAAGATGGATTTCATCGATGATGAGCAGACGAACAAGGTTGGTATAGGAAATGTCGGAATTCTTTCGGGTGATGACATCCCACTTCTCAGGTGTTGTAACGATAATTTGGGTCTCGGCAATTTGCTGCTTTGTCATTTGAGAATCACCAGTAAGCTCGCCGACCTTGATGCCAAACGGACCCAGGCGAGAGTTAAAATTGCCGACCATCTCTTGGACAAGAGCTTTCATAGGAGCGACGTATACGATCTTAAAAGCGTCGAGATCGAATGCGCCGGTAGATTCGTCACGCCACTTGCCAAACTCGTTGAGGATGGCAAGCATGGCTACATTTGTCTGAGGAAGAGTCAGCATCGGAGCAGAGAAATATGAAATGAGACATGCCTTGCCTGCTCCAGTTGGGGCACAGAGTAGAATGGGTTCGTCAGTACCAAATGCTATCGGGAAAAGTCTGCTTTGGACGCGATTCAGAGTTTTGATTCCGGGAAAGCCCTGCCTCGCCCATTCTGGCAAGTCCGTGATGGGTACGAACTCTCCCGCCACGACAGGCTTAGATTTGGGTGCTGGTACATGAATTTCCTCGTACCCCTTCTTCGCGCGCTTAAACGAACCCTGAGGTAACTTGGTCGTTTTGTTGGACATCAAGTGCCCGCCCTGGCTAAAAGCCATGCTCTCCAAGTCCACCGTCTTCCTCGGCTGCACGACGGAGCCTGGAGCAAGCGTTGCGGTTTTGGGCACCCGTACACTTTTGGTTTGCTCGTCGACGTCCATGGCATCTTCTGCCCGGGCCTTGGCCTGCCGATCCCCAGCAAGGTCGCGGAGAATCCAGCCGAGACCTTTCTCGCGCATAGCAACCTCGACATTGACGCGCTCATCGGCATCGCTACGTGCGAGCTTAGTACACCATACGACAACGTCGCGATTCTTGAGAAATTTGGTGATCACGTCGAAGGACTGGTAGTCAAAGAGCTCCATGAGTTGGTTTTCACAGTCGCGAAGGTTGGACTCGGAACCAAGAATGGAGAGGACGGCGGCAGTCTTGTCGGAAGCGGTTTGGGGGTCGGAGAAAACCTCTGCGACAAGGCGCTGTACCCAAAAGGCATCAATGGAATGAGGAGAAACGATATCCTTGTCTGTTTTGGCTTTCCCCCCAGCCTTAGATGAAGACGCACCGCCAATGACCAAGGCATCTTCCTCCTCCTCGCCCTCGGCTACCGTAGTCTCCCCGTCCTTGACACCCTCACCGCCTTCCTCCTCCTCATCCGAGTCGTCTCTGATCTCAAATCCCTCTTCTTCCTCGCTTTCCTGCTCTTCTTCGTCGAACACCACAGCCACACCTACTTCATCGTCAATTTCGGCATCTTTGCGCTCCATGTCGGGATCCGCCATCGTTTCGTCTTCCGCGCCGTAATCGGTAATTTTTTTCGAGAGATTGATAAGCTGAGAGAAGGTCTCGCCAGTGACGGGACCAAGGACTTCTTCGACGTCCTTCTTCTTGTCGAAGTCTTTCATGTTCTCGCTTTTCAGTGTCTCGAGCACGGTGTCGGCGGCACTTCGCACGACGTCTTGAGCTTGATCTCCAAGCGCAAGATGTACAGTGGAGAGAATAAGCTCGTAAACTTCGCGTGTTTCCGCTGTACGTGGGCGGTATGTGAGACCCTCGACGTCCTGCGTGGCCTCGAGGATGTCGGCATAGCCATAGCCAGCCGCCTCTTGTCTTCGTTTGGCAGCCCGTTCAGAAGAATCCTGCTTGTCGGCGGCCCTTCTTTTCTTCTTGTCAAGATCTTTTGGGACTGCGCGTTGAACGCGTGAACCCATCTCGCGAGGGTCGATACGTCCAGCGAGGGAGGTTGGCGCGCCATCGGGTTCCTTGTCTCGCCGAGGTAATGTGGAACGGTCCGCAGTCAAAACAAGAGAGGAGATGGCTCCATAGTTGTAGCCAGATAAATCGGGTTTTCCAGGGGGACGTCCCGACATTATGAAAGTGGCAGTTGGGGTCTCGTCGTTGTTGCCGACGATGGCAGCGAGGAAGACGACTTGATTCTGTCGGAGTTCTAAACCATTCCACAAATGGAGACGATTTCCATGTCCGCCCATACAGACACCTGCACAGCTTTATTGGGTACAGAGGTAATGCACAATTGTACGTATGTCGACTCTTCCTCATGGCTGTCTCAACAGCAGGGGGACATGATGCGTTGAAAACAGGAATCCACGCGGCTTTCTTAACGATTCAGCGAGCCCCAGGAAAGTCTCAGCCAGGCGCACCTAATAAAATTCGTGTCAATTCGCGAGAATGCTAAGGCACGTATTTCTTTCTCACCGTGTCCAGGGCCTCCGTGTAAGACGAGGGAACAGTAGCGGTCGCAGGTAGAAGCGGGTCTTCCACCGCATTATTCTGCTGTACATCTAGCGCAACTTGAGCCATCCTACGCAAGGAGGATGAAGCAGAATCCTGCCCAAACGAGACAGCATGGAACGAAAGCGGCCTCCTGGTATTGCCGTCGTTAAGTATCGCTGGAACAAATCGGAACACTACAAACCCTCGCTGTACAGCCCTGCGGCAGATCTCAAAGATCGGATCATCCTCAACGTAATCCTCGCCGTCGGATAAGAAAATCACCACAGGCGTCCTGGGACGCATATCAGCGTGTTGTGTAAATGTCACTATTCCTTCCCGCAATGTGTCTGTACCTTTCGTTACTCCAGTGCAAGTCCATGATACTCTGTGCACTCTCAAGGGCACGCGTGAAGTCTGTACCACCATCGGCTTCATATTGCAAGGCGGTGGTCAATAGTTCGTCAGGAGAACTTGCAAAATCGTTCTCTATAGAAGTCGACGGTTCGTGATTGAAGAAGACTAAGCTATATGCGTCCCTTCTGGCCCCGCCCAGCCTGGCGTTGCGATTGATGGCAGCCTGGCGAGCGAGCCAGAAGCTGTACAGAGCCGAGAATACGGAACCAAGCCTATCGTTTGCCGTGGGCGCGATGCGGTCAGTTCCAGCTGAGGTGGGAAGTGGGTACCGGTCTTGCTGGCACATCGATCCGGACCTGCATGGTGAAGAGTTGATCCATACAAAGGAGACAAAGGAGAGGAAATGGCAGGAAACGGACCTGTCAATGACGAAGATTCTATGGAACGATTGGAGTAGTTACGAGGGTCATTATAAGATGGCTCACACATGGAAGGCTTGCTGCATGACAATGGGATTTTTGCAACTGAAGTGGTGGCCATCATTAGACACGTATCCGGGGCCAGGATGCGCATCCTCGTCATCCAGGGGTCCATGAAATAGTGGCAGCGTGCAGGAAGACGGCTTCGCATTGGGCCCGCCCACGTCTGTAGTGTGTTCAGGGCCTTGAGGAGGTTTCAACGACCGCCGTATTCACAGAGGAAGATGAGGGTATCGTTACCTGGACACATCGCATCGCTATCGTGGGAGCATTATACAACGTATAATTAAACACAGCATTGGACTACATACCACTTGGAAAAATTCGCTTGTTCTTCGCGAGGATATGGGTCTGCAAAATCAGTTTGGTTGGCTACATGTAATACGGAATCCTCGTTTATATCACCTTTAAAACCTGGTACTTGCATGAGAGAGATCAAGAAGAGCATTCACATGGATAGCTTACCCATTCGCCGCCAGTGAAGGCCATGCGTAATCCAATCTTTCGGCATGTCGGGGTTTGGGACCATTCGCTCGTTAATATGCTGCAACTCGGGATTATCGCAGGGGCAACCACGACAGTAGTCGATATGCACATGTCGCTCCATCGATGTGCATACCAAATTGCATAGCATAGGGGCACCGTCGTCATTTGATGAGAACTTGCGCCCTTCCAACTCGAGGCTGGTCCCATCTGGTCCATCAATAGCCCACCTTGTGCGTGACATGGATCCGTGGCGCGTTTCATGTTCTTGTTGAGGATGCCCTAAAGCTCAACTCAGCCAGTAGTCAGAAAGCTAGGAACTATTGCTGAACCTAGGGGATGCGTGCACAGATATCCGCACGTTTCACATCTGAAACTGATGAGCGCTTGTTAGACTCCGAGTCTTACTGGCTTACCGGCTCTCGCAGAAGTGGAAGGGTTGTTTCTCGTTGCTATGAATGTGAGGACCTGGGTGCTCGACCTCACCTGGTTCGATTATCTTGACGCAGCGGAGGCGCTTCGCAGCTGAAGCAAAGTACTCTTAGATAAGGATAAGTAACTCGGAGCCGCGGTAAACATACATTGTGTATACTAGACATGTTATATGGATGTCAGACTATCACTTCAACTGAAATAAACACATACCTTCGTGTATTGAAAGGTTTCATGCCTGCCAGTGAATGTAGCCTCGATGGACTGGGGGGTCGTATCTATTTGGCATATGCCCTGGGCAGAGCACAAGGCATTACAAGAGTGTTCTTGTCTAGGGAATACGATGAACGACATTCTGAATGAGGGCAACACAGACACACCCGCAAAGGTGACTTTGGTTAGGGACCAAGCCATGTAAGTGATCCCCACTACATAGCCGCTTGCATAATTGACAGGAAACGGGACAAAGTCTGTATTCACATGCATGTACCATGTGTTCTTCATTCCTGAGTGGAGCTCTATCACAGTGTCACCTGAGGAGGAGTGACTCGGCTCACATTGGAACCCGACATGTCCCGGAGCATGTAAACGATGGACCGTTTGGCAGCTTTAATCCAATCAAGTCACATGGCTAGGAGCGTGTTTAGTTTAAGCTCACGGAATCTAACACGCCAGACATACTTGGCCGCACATGTGGACCGGAGCTGAACAAACGTGTTCGTCTTCGTGCGCGATTGCCTGGCAGAGATTGAGGAGTGAAGCTTGGTACTTGGGAAAAGTCAACGCTGTTACCTTGACACACTCTCCCACACACCCTTGCTTTCCAGAAAATGCGCAAGGCTCGCCGCACAGATGAGCGTCCACACGACATCTAGTGCAGAAGGGATATAAGAGTATGAGCAACGTAAACCGTCTCGAAGACGAAGATTAAGGATATTACACGTGACGTCCGGAATGACCGGCGCTGAAAACAGGATCGCGACCAATTAGCGAGGTAGATAGAGAACTTGGTTTTACCTACGTCTGACCACAAGATTTGGCTGTATAAAGTCCCTGTTCGCAGAAGGTACAATCGTGGATGCATTCATGGCTTGTCAGACAATCGTGATGGCCTTCATGCAGACGGCCCTGTACACATAAGAGGTTGCAGCTGTTGCACTGTGACCTGCAAAGTTGGATGCTAGCTCGGAGATCTATGACAGCGCTATCAAACGTTCGGCGCAGATCTTCGACACTGGCATGCCCGGCCTGGAATCGTTGTACATTCGACTTGAGCCACTTATCGACGTGGGCCACACGCAGATCGACGAGCTGGGTCAGATATTGTGCAAGATCGGATGTCCATTCAGAGTCGTCGACGAGTTGCCTGGAATTGATACGATCCCAAGACTCACGGAGAGCCCTGAGACGAAGTTCACGATCCGCCACTGGAGCATCCGGTCCTGCTAGCAAAAAATGGGCTTCTGTATCCTCTGCCTCGATCACCAGATCCGTGTCGAGGTTCTGTGGCCTTCAGTTTAGTGCGCGATAAATCCTTGATGTTGCCCTTACCTTCAATGGCTCAGGCTCGGGGAAGACTTCGGAGAATCCCGTCTCAAAGGCATTAGGCAAGATTGCAAGGAGTGTGTTCGCGCGATGCGCGGCCATCGTTTCTACAGAAGAAATATAAGATGAGGCAAACCGAAACGGAGATGACCCACGTGACAGAGCTCCCCAATCGTTGGCCTGTCGGGGGGGACCACAGAGACGGTCAATACCCCACTTGGATATAAGAACGCTGGCGAACTAACACACCTTCAACTTGGCCATCAATGTCTTCAACGTATGCAAGAATTCACCAGCGGTGTGATGTGAGATCGACTGTTGGTCAAGTTTCCATTTAAGAGTAGCAAAAAGATTGTAGAAGTCCTCCGATTCTATAACGGGCCATGGGATAATCTGTAGTTTTCCCGCGTGAAGACGACTGATGAAATTAGCGTCTTGTTCGTCCTGAACAATCTTCTGGAATTTGAGCGAGAATCTACATGACGTTTGTGACGAATGAACATCTCATAACTCGGAAAACTCACTCCCTCGTGACTTCGGCCGCGTCCGAATCAATGACATCCTGGCAGGAGAAATAAGCAACTGTGACATACAGCGCGTACGCGCCTACCTTGATAATGACTACAAGGGTGGACTGGAAGAGTGATGGGTTCGATGCTGGATCCAGAACGGTCGAGCTCGACTGGAAGGACTGGAAGAGTCCGGTAATATCTCTGCTCAGAGCAAAGTTATTACGGAATAGAACCTGCACGAGGCATGAATTTAGAAGAGGACGACTCGGACAGGGCGAAGCGAAGCGGCGGTCTCACAAGATTAGAAATTGCAGTATTGAAGAGGACAAGAAGCGTGTCCTCTTGAGCTGAGCGCTCGAGACTGTGTACGCCTGGTGGTTCGGTGCTTAGATTGTACCCATTGATTCGCAAGAGGTGGCGGCGAGCTCACCTTCAAAATCCAGAGCCACGATGAGTGCGTCATCAGTAGGAGAGACAGACATCCAGACACCCTCTACGTGTTGTTAGTTCCCTGATGTCAAGAATTCGCCCGGAAAACGAACCAGTGGTCCTCATCGCGCTTCCGGCGAAAGAAGTGTCGACGAGGTGGTTGAGAGTGAAGCTTTTTCCGACCGATTGCTCTCCCATCGATGAAACTACCTTTACTGGCTAGGATGGGCGTAAATGACACATTAAAAGACATCAAACAATATCCCTTACTTTTGATGCCCAATAGGACTGGAAAATCGACTCATACCATCCGAGCGACAGACTGTCCACAATTCTATTAACTTCAGCTCCTAGCAGCGACTTCTCCAACTGCGCCGAGATAACGCCGTCCTTGAGCGGCACGAATCTGTTTTCATGAGTGATCGCAATCTGAATAGGGGATAAGGCATAGCAGATCCACCAGCCATTCTCCTGCTCGGAAACGGGAGACTGGCCAATCTTGGCCAGAGAGGAAGAGGTGGATGAAAGAAGGGTAGGTGCATGCAGACACAGAGATACCGCTGAGCTCATTGCCAGTTGGTTTTCGTGAAGCCCTCTCGAAAGTGTGAATGTAATCCGAGAAGTGAGAAGAGAAGGGACGCTTGTCGTCATCGGTGACAAAAAGTAGTGCCTTCCTTTGTCGTTCACTGGAAGATGTTATAGTATCACGTTTCACTGCTGGCACAACGGGAAAACGTGTCCAAACATCGGCGTGGCAGCCAATTAGACAATTGTGGACAGTTTGTTTGACATTTTTAGATGATGCCTTGGACTGCTGTTCCTGGAAGGTGAACTCAGTGGCTTTTCGGGTGATATTGAGGACAACAGATCGACAGGACTGTGACTTGAGGTCAAGGCCGATAAGGTGAATGTTATTGTTGTGGACGATGGACGTGAGAAGCGCCCCGTTGAGATCGACAGGGAAGTCAGGAAGCGCGACAGAGATTCCACTGGTGGATGCGAATGTAGACCAGTGATATGCCATCAAACTAGACACTCCGTCCTGTTGTTGAACAGCAAGCAAACATGACCCGTCTGGGGAGGAGTATATGGCGTGCGGTACTTGGGGCAGTTGTAGAGAAGCGGGTCTGCAAAGAAGTGTCAGAAAGCTGGGTATGAAAGTAAGAGCAATCGCAAATACTTGGTCTGCAGCGAAGTCAACGAGAAAACCCTCGCCTGAGCGCCCGAGTCCACAAATAGTATCTCTTCACTCCCGTGAATGAAGCAAGCATGGATAATAGATACTCCAGGACGATAAAATGTCTGGAGGTCGATTGCGGGCCCCTGTCCTCGCAAGGTCTTGAGCTCTTCGTCAAATACGAAGACATGAAGTTGCATCTGAATACCAAAGTTAGGAATGGAAGCATCGTAAAAATAAGAACATACCCTGGCGGACGCGTACACGGCCAACATACGTTTCGACTCGTCGAAGGCAATGAGGCACGTTTGGCCGATTTTTTCTTGGTGGAAAAACTTTGCATAAGATCGATTGTTGATGGCAGCATCTATGCGGTTTAGCCGTTCAAGGAGGATCATGATGTTTCCGACGGAATCGACTAGGCCCAAAAGAATTCTATCATCTTTCAAAAGGTGGGCGTATCTGAGTAGCGATAGTAAGGACTGATATGTACCGCCTCAATGGTCACACACCTTACGACGATGTCAGAAGAAACCCGAAACGATTGAGATAACCGGTCATTGACCATAGGCGTAGGGACGAAAGACGGATCAAGCTGAAGATTGTGCCTGTGATCTGCCAGTAGGCGCAAAGTGTGAACTTCATATTCAATCTCTTGGTTTTGCAATGATTCTTGACGACCGCTTATAAAATAGGACTCTGTCCAACTGATGAGACATTCCCCTCCCCGGTTGAGCAACTGAAGGTAGGCAGACAGACCTGGGGAGTAGTAGTGCTCCTTCTTACTCTCGAAGCGGTCGATGAAGACAGTCCTACGACTGTATTGTGTTAGCTACTGCACTTGTGGCTGTGGTAAACATACGATCCGGTGCGCTCTCGGGATAAATCCTCAGCTCGACGGACAAATTCAGACCGAAGGTGCCCAAGTTCTTTATCTCGCGTGCTGCTAACCTCTCGTTGTAGCTGCCCGTTGCATGCTCCTTGCTGGGATTGAAAAATCTGCGAACCAACTCCAGTCACAAGGGCGTCTATCTGTGTCTTGAGACAAGCACAAGCAGTTTCCTCGACATCGGCAATAAAGTCAGGCAAGAATTCTCCGACGTTGTTGCTCCTGAGCTGTTTGAGGAAGTCGGAGTCAGATAGTGATGATCCGTACTTGTTGGCGTTCTTCCACATAGTCTCCTCATCTGTAAGCTTGGAGCCTTCACCCATACCGACAGCGTTCTTGACACGGTCCTTGGCGGCCTTGGCAACCTGCCAAATGCGGCTACTATTACCGCCTTTGTCGCCCTGCCCAAAGTCTTTGAGAAGTTTGAAGATGGTCTCCTTGCTCCTGCGAAGAAGTACAGCGTTCGCTAAGTCACAGATTTGAGACGCATCTAGACCTTCAAAATTATCGAGGAGACGATAGAGGATAACCATGCGAATCTTTTTAGACTGGAATGCCGAGTCTTTAATGTCATTTCCAAGGGCGGTGCGCATGTAGTTCCGAAATACTTTTTTTGTATCCGGAAAGATGCGAAAGAGGTCCTGGAGTGGGTCTAAAGATCATGTCAGCTTGGGAATATAAGGAAGAATAATCATGCTTTACCTGTCGCATTGTCGGCGTCTTTGTCGAGGTCCTTGGGGTTGGCGCCCTCGGATGAACTTGACTTTTGCAGAACCGCCTCGCGTGGAACGGACCTGTTATTATCATGACGGCGGCGAATGAGTTCAATTCACCTGAGGCCAGAGCAGACAGTACTCACGGAAATGCCTTGAGCACCTCGACAACCACAGCTTCGCGTAGTTTGACTCTTATGCCTTCAAAATCTTGCTCGAGTTTTGCGTTCATTTCTTCTTGACGCGTTACAAGGGTCTCCTGGAAGCGATGTGCGATCTCTTCCCTGGCTTTCCTCCAATTCGTGTATTCGCTCGGAAACTTTGATTTGAGCCCTAATTCCATTAAAGTCTCCAATGACTTATCATCGATTGTATCAGAGAGACATAACACGACGTCATCATCGCTATAACATTATCCCATTCAGGCCGTGCATAGCAGGAAAACCCGAAGGAGATGCTCACAGACGAAGACGGATTTGCGAAGCACTCTGATGCGCGTTGGAAAATGGCTCGGACAGAGTCTTCGCCTGCTTAAAGTTGGCAGTCATGAAACCTTGATTGGATTCTCCGTGGAGGAGCCTCGGAGATAGGATCTTGGGGTCCACATGCGACTTTGATTGCAGCGGTGGAGTGAAAAGTAACGGGGAATCCATCTTTCGGCGACAAGAGGTGAAATCAGTGCTAGGGAAGAGCGCTCCGCAGAAGAACGTACCGTGAATCCAGGTCGGGCGATGACATTTTCCTCCTGGTCGTGTGTTTTCGCAACGACGAAGTCAAAAACTCGGCCCGACTTGTTTTTGTCTGTGCGATGCTCTTCACCCCAAACAATTCCTTTGGTATGTTCTGGTGAAAGTAGGCAGACAATTTGATCACATAGCTTGGTGAGATATCTACGCGTGTCCCGTCAATCTTGGACGTTGGATGAAAGGAGTGGTCACTCATACCGCATGAATGTCACTCTATTGCGCTTGACGGTAGGAACTGCTTGGTCGTTCCATGTCGTTTCTTCAGGCCAGTACAAGACATAGGCTTGTTCTTCGGCAGTAGGCACGAATGAGCGCACAACGTATAGTCCCGACTTTAGAATGGGCTCGGCTCCAACGATAGGTGGCATAAGCATGGTCCGCGCGCTGTCTTAAAGAATTAACTCAATTGAGTATTCGAAAGCGACACGTACGTATTGTCGTCCATGGCATTAATATCACGAAGGAACCTTACAATCTCCTCCTTCGATCCATAAACCCCGATTGGCTTGAGAAAAAACTTATCCAGCGACCTGAAATTGACCTTTGTGATAGAAGAGTAAGCGCCTGGAGACAAAGCATTGATGAATCCTTGAAGAGACTGTTGGGCGATGACGATTTTATCCACTATAAATTCAATGAGCGTATGAAAACTGAACCTGTGAAGGAGCAATTACCAAGACCGCTGCTCCCTTGTTCTGTGATCAGGTCGAGAAGGCGATACATCCCTTTTATGGGACAGGACGTATCCTCGGGAGGCAGGGATTGTTCCTGCTCCTGTAACGGACTTGGCATTTTGGCGGTGGAAGATTCGGTCAGAGAACTCGCAACTGGCGCCATCGGACAGTGAGGATATCACGATCACATCGGGGAAAACTTCTCACCATCATCCGAATCTGTTGATTCTGAACCTTGGGGTGGCCCAGGGAGAGGATCAGAGTCTGAAGACCGTTGCGGAAATAAGTCACCAGAATGTCAAGTGAATGAACCGACTCGCCCTCCCAGAAGGTACTTTCACCATCGGCCGGGGGCGTCCCCGGTAACGACATAAACCGATCTGACTCGGTGCTGCCGTCGACGGTCGAGGTTGACATGGCCCTAGACTGGGACGGAGGCATAATGAGACTCTAAAACCCAAACCCAAAGGGGATGAACATGTTACCGTTGAGGAAACGTCAATGGCGCCGATGTGAGGATTTGAGTCCAACGGTGGATCTACGCTGTTAGTTGTCGACATCAAAACGTCAAAGGAATGGTATATGCTTGAGCAAAAGGACCTCTACGATAGTTGCCCTAGAGAAAGAGGGTTCGGGGGATTGACACAAACAGATATATATACGCATGATGGCACGAGATTCCCCGCAGCAAGCACGCTGTACTCTTTCACGTCGACTGCGCATCAGGTGCGAGGTGAACGACCTCTCACCAAGGCCCAGTGTTTTCCACCGAGATTCGATTATCAGTTCCGTGATCACGGCGATAAAGTCGAAGAAAACGAAAAAAGAAGTTCTATTTCCCTCACTTTCCCTCCTCGTGGGTGCTTTGTGAAAAGGATGGGACCACATAGGGGCAGAGCCGTTGTTCCGGGAGGGCGTATCTCGGCTGGCAGCTGGCAATCGAACTCGCCCAAAGTCACGGTGACGGTCTTCGTTGTGCCTCGCTCGCCTCACTCGCCACAAATACTCAAATTATGTAATATAGTCCTGGCGCATTACGGACAAACCGGTCCGGAAATGTAAATTCAGATTGTGCGTGTCTTGCCGTGAGTGTCTCGACCAGCTGTCGCACAACTTTTGACTGTAGAATCCGAGGTGCTGGGAGCTAGAGTGCACGATGTCAGTCATCGTTGACTAGGCCACACTGGCGTGCTATTGTGCCCCAGGCACTAACCCGTCTTGTCCGGGTGTTCGAATCGTCCATGAAAAAAAGGCATCATAGCGGCTCCTTGGAACATAACTTTGTGATCCCACTTGATCGCTTGCTCTCGGATCAGACCCGTTCGGCTTAGGCTTAGGAACAGTCGTTATAGGTCCTAAACAGGGCCACAGAATGCCATGATCCCAAAATCGGATTAGCTAATGCTGTGATGCTGCCTACGAGATCTTACACCATCCTATCCATTTGCGTTATATACTGTACATCAGGGTCGTTCATAGCGTTGCCAATCGGCAAGGGGCACAAAGTCGTCAGAGGGAAGACAAGTCGAAAGTAGAGATCAACACTCGAACACCCGATTTGGCCAAGGGGCTGACTGGGGACCACCGCTCACGCCTTCACGGACGGCACCGGTGCGGTTGACGTGCGGCGATCGCAGGGACGCCGGACCTGAAGGTCAGTTCGCCGCACCTGTAGCAAAACCGCCTTGGGAGGAGTCCTCAGAGATCATCTCTGACCGACGCAGATCTGAAACAACAAACTCACGAGTTGCAACCTGGAGAGATGCACTGCGATATGAGAATGGGATGGCTCAGCAAACACCCCCCGTCTCGTCGAATCACACTTACGGTTACCGAGTCGCAACCGGAAATCTTTTCACATGGCGTGCGGCATGCTGTGCAGAGGTCACCTCTCGTGCTCGATGATGACCGTGAAAAACCATAGACTTGCTTGGGCAATACTTCCACCCTCGCTGGTGGACCAGATGCTTCAACTCTAAAGAGCCATCACACGAGTGCTCTGGTCCATGGGGGACGATCTCCTGCTGGCATCCCTTGCACCACACATGGTTGCAGAGTGCGGAGGGGCATTTTAAGTTTCGTGCCTCGTTGAGCTCCCGCCTGTTGAAGAAACTCGAGTATTGGCACCTGTCAGACGCTGTGAGGCGCAGCCACGGGAACCTGATCCGAACGGTGCTCACTTGCGACACTGCAGGCGAACGAAGAACTCTGACATCTCCAACTCGATCCATATATCGTATTGCTCCACCGTGATACCAATGTTGAGCACCAGCTCCCGCGTAACCTCTACGACCGTCGCCCCATTAGCCAAGGATCACCCGACCCAACAAAATGACACCCACTCCCGATCACCTCCGAGTTGTTTTCTGGCTCTGCGGTACACGTCGGGCACAGGACGGGGAATCGGCGGGACTCTATCTGCGACACGACCAGCCCACGGACGCAATCCCTGCAAAAAGAATGCCCGCATGGCTCGATGCGCGTCATCGATTTCTCCGGAAGGCTGTCCATGCACACGACGCAGTAAACCACGCGCCACGCCGCAGCAGCGAGTTCTGCCCGCACCGCAGCCAAAAGTCGGTCCTTTTCGTCGAGTTTGAGCCGCAGAAATGCGGGCAGCTCGCGTATTGAATACGACGGGATAGCATCGCTCAGGGAGGACCAGGCCGGACCGCTCTACAAAGCCTGGAGAGTCAGCCGAATGGTGAATTGCGTAAAAGTGTACACAAAGTCACCGATGATGTTCCTGCAGAAGACCATGACCTCGACTCGAACGGCTGACGGGAAGCCCAAAGGGGTGATTGGGCTACTGAAGCGGTGGGCGGAGACGCCGCAAGGTCAAGGCTCATGTATGACTGGTATGGTGCCAAAGCCACAGCGACCGACTATCAGGGAAAGCGATTCTGAAAGATGCAGCGGAAAGGAGTGGATTTGGTGCGGGATTGCAAGGGGTATATATGGGCTCGGGGAGACGTGCTCGAGTACCAGGAGGCCAACACGCCAAATTGCTCGTGGAGGGCAGGTAGTGATTTTAGTATTCCCACGCTGTCGACCTCTATGCATCACATGATCATGATATGATTGGTCCCTTCACAGCTTATGTAATTCCGAGATATGTCCTTCCTTTTCCCTACAGTCCTGGCGCAAGCATTACGGTCTCTGATGAGTTGCCAGTGGAAGCCACCCACGTACAGGGCTTGCCGTTAATAACCACGCCAATCGTTGGGGTTATTACGGTCATTACGCCAACCAGAAATGAACAAGGACCAAAGTGTTGGATCAGTGCCACCACAGGAACTGATACGGCTGCAAATGACCGCCGAGTACCCCTAATCGAGCGTGAGCTCCGAGGAGCTCCCAACTGCGGAAAACGGTCCAGATACTGTATTGTATTGAAGAATTGACTCAAAGGTCATGTCGGTTGTGGCGGCAGAAGGCTATAACATGAAGCGATCAAGATGCTTTGATTAGATCGAGGATGAGCGATAAGGACAGCGGTACGGTGATCATTTTCACTTCTGCCAAGCGCGCCCACACTGAAACGGCTGTGCTTGTGGGGCCAATGTTCCTCACTCATCCTCATGGAGACATGCAGGATAGGATGTGGCGCGAGGGGGCACATGGGGCACGCGCTCGGGCCATTCCAACCGATCACATCTAGATTGCGCCGGCGCTGAGTGCTCAAGATGCCCTCGCCCTCATGGTTCGTGTGTACAACATCATCAAACCAATAATCATAGCAATTCACGAACTTTCAGAGCTCAGAGAATACCTCCGTTTCGCATCCGCGCGCTCAGTAAGAGTAAAAACTCCGTATTTGTGCCTCGACCTCCTCGGGGGTCATCTTGATATCTGTAGAACAATTTTGCTCACCCATCTGTTGCAGAGAGGAAGAAACACCAGAACTCACATTTAGACGGATCTGTAAAGGTGCATTCAGCAGATCGTCAGCACAGATCTAGCCCTCGACGTACTTTTACTGAACTCTTTCTCGCGCATCTTCTGTGTAAAGCGCCGCAAGCTCGGCACGACGAGCTTGACGACCTCATCCTCAAGCATCTGGCGCTGCTCTTCATCATCATCGAGTACCCTCGCAAGCTGATGCCTTTCTTTTGTCTCCTCCAGAAGGTCGAAGAATCTTGTGAACTTCTCCTTCGCTGCCGTCTTTCCACCACCGGACTTGTCCTTGTCCTCGGCGAGCGCTTGCACGAGTGGTGAAAAATTCGACTCAAAGTAACCCGCTTTGGCTGTGCGGAAACTCGAGTTGATCGTCTCTTCAGTAGGGCGCGAGAAGATTTCCAACACGGGTGATCGTGATTTGAGAAGATTTGTGCAGAGATATGCGGTATTATTCAGTAAGAAAACTGACCCAAAGGCTGGCCGTCTTTGCGACCGTGAGAGGGTCGTGAGACTCGCTATCAGCGTTGTTACAACATCATCTATACCTGAGGGGTGAGAAATCAGATAGTCTCGGTCGAGAGGAACATGACGCACATGTATAATGTTCAATAAGGACGCTCTCGCTTCCCGGCGCGCGCTTCCCTTTGTTAGGTTTTGCTTGAATACCGTCGCCCATCTTCCAGTTTCCATCACCAAGTAACATCAGGGTGGCACCCACGGCATCGCGAACATCCAGCAACTCCTCGAGATACCGCGTCGTCTGGGCGTGGGTGAACAAAACTATTCCATGGGACTATGAATACGACGCACCGTGATTGTAAAGTCCGCACATCCGGTCCCAATCTCTCCGCCCCTCCCTAGTCCTGCGAGTTTGAGGTCCGCTAGAAATTCGGGGAAGCTGCGCATGCAGACTCCACGTAAAGCATGAGATCCTTCCTTAAGCTCGTTCTCTTTTCGATCCGCGCGCCGTGTGATGAGATCATCCCATCTGTCTTGACACGCTGACAGAGCCGAATAGGAGGCAAGGGCATGGAAGGTGTACTTATGTAATGAACGCTTGATCAAGGCTGAGAGCGAAGATAAGGTTGAATTGAAAAGGGTAGTTAGAGGTGTGAGAAGTGTGATGTAGGTAGAAGGGAGATGCGATTGGCCGGGGAGCGGGGCGAGCTGGGTGAGAAGGTTGTATTCGTCCTGTAGCATAGTCAGAACTGAAGGCATCTACGTCGGGAACGCTGACCTCGACAACATCAAGCAAGTTGGTTGTCCATCTCCTCAATTCCCGCCCTGCTAAAATTCCATCCGTTGTCTCCGCTCGATCCACTATACGTCGTCCATACACTTCCAAGCATTTCCTTGCCCAATTTCCGCGCATCTCGGCATAGCCGCGCTGCGCTTCCTTCAAAGCAGACAGTATGGCAGCGGCGGCCGGATGAGATGGATGCGTTGCTGGCAACGGGAGGGCGCGGAGAAACTTGACGAGGGGGAGGAGAGTCGCGACCTCTTCCCGAGGGAACTGGGAGAACTGGAACTCAGAGCCCGCCGGAGGATTTCCGGATGAACTAGCGGCGACGACTTTTGTGAACAACTGGGCGAGTTTCTTGGACCCGGTTTCGACCAGCCTCGCCTGCCAACTGGAAGATCAGGAAAGGGTGGGAAGAAGAATGACTCGATCCTGACCGTGTCACGTTGGTTCTCGGCGGCGGAACCGAAGGCAATGCTAGCATTGAGACGTTCCAGTGCGTCTGTGTACACATCGAGGTGCTTTGGTTGAGGACTTTGAGATCAAAATAAGTGATGGCATGCAGTGCTTCCCAGCATTTATGGTAACCCACCCCCGCAAAATTAATGCTTCTTCCGCAGCTATTCCTTCTTGGTTGCTTGCAGCTTCATCGATCTTAAGAAGGGCGCTTTCAATATCTCCGGGTTGTTCAATGAGAAGCTAGGACGACAAAAGGCAAGGACACCTACTATTTCCCCGCCTCGTGAGAACTTGAGTCGACGTATAAAGAGGGAGAATAGATTTTTCAAGCTTGACCAACCGACTGTCGAAGCTCGTCAAGATGGCTGAAAAGAGTCATAAACATTTGGGCCATTTAGAGAGACGTGGTTCGCTCACAAGTCATTCGCTGGGATATTTGGCGGGTCTTGTTGAGATTCTGTTCCAACTGGACATATGGTCGAGGAAAATGTCGAGGCAAGAGTTACTTCAGAAAGCGTACGTACAAGTTCTATCTCTGCGGTTTCGTCGTCCATGGAGGTGGAAAGCTTGCGTGTAGGTGCTCAGCCAGGAACAAATGGGGTGCGACCGATTATCTGATAAGACGAGCCAACCAAACTTGGCACTGAGTTCCTCCCCGAGGCTCGGGGATCCGCGGATCACGTTACTTGCCACCAACCACGATACGAATCGAATGCCTCACACCACCATGACTAAATAACGCCATTTCTTTGATTCCGAGGCAGAGCTAACCCGTTTTCTTGCTAGCGACTGCCAGGGTCGGACTCCCCGTCCCCTCTAGGAACTCCACGCCTCAATCCATCCGTGACGTGGGATCCTTTGCTGCCTAGATAAGGCAGGGCAGGGAATGGTGCCTTGATGTCCTCGCCAACCCTCACATGTTTTCTAATGATACAGTATGTCTTTCAGATGGTTCATGATGAGTAAGACGTCTTCGGTAGCGCCGATAGGTAGAGCGCTCTCCACGATGCTCGTTACTGTAGAGGACGTCCTTCTCCTCTATATGACGTTTTCCGGGTCGCTTGTTGGGGATGTTTCCCCATTGCACAATTTTAGGGCTCTTCCCGCAACGCCCAGCGTACCACGGTTCAAGGACGGGACTTGCAGTGCAAGGGTTCACCGACCAGGTGATAGGCAGCCATGACCTCCAAAGCGCGTCCGATTCTTTCTGAGGTGGTTCGTACGTGTGTCGTACGAGAGAACGCGTGATCGCGTGGACCTCGTTGATGCGGCCAAACGCCTGGTGGGAGGTCACCATCACTCCGATGGATGATATGATTGTGTACCGTCCTTACATAACATAACGGAACGGCCAAAATAAACCTGGGTCCGGACGATCTTCGAAGAGAGACGAAAATTGTTTTTTTGCTCAAAGAGTGAGCGCGGCGGCAAGATACGAAACGAGAAAGAAAGAAAAAAAAGACAGAGGTGAAGCCCGACCGAGACCGAAGACGAGCAGGGCAGGGATGATTTTTAAGCACAGTTGTTTCAGTCCCTGGCGTCTTTGAACATGCCATTGGGAGCTTTTTTTTGACGCTCTCCGCCCGCCAGTGGTACAGGATAACTTGGCGACTCAAGCACGTTTCGACACTCAGCTCGTGCCGTTGAGATTGAAAATATCCCGACAGCTACTCCCTGCGCCGAGGAAGGCTCTCTGATCGTACCTCTTACTTGCACTTGGATGTCGTTACGGATAAGAAGGGTTTAAATCAGCAACTTCTCGGATATGTCCAGTGAGTTGGCGAGGCTACGACTGAACAGTCGGAGGTAGCAATTTCGCTCTATATTTGACACGCGAGACTCATCACACAAAGCTCTCTAGTATTAATCCGCCCCGAAATGACACCGACGAGCGGCATATGTCCATTTATCGGAGTCTATAACCCCCCCCCCCCCCTTGATCAAGTTGACATCGGACGGCCCTGTGAAGACCCCCCCTCCCGTTCAGCCCAAATTAGCCAGTCGGATCAACAACGGTAATTGAGGGCCCGCAGCAGGATTTGACGCGATCACAGGACGACCGACGATGGCCGTGTTGCTGCGTACGATATCCTCCGGCGGCAGGGCCATTTCAAACTCAAACGCGCGCACCAACGTGAATAAGAGGACTTTGATCCTGCGCAGGTCATGAATGAGCAAGGTGGATGTGAAACGATAGCAACGCACTGCACGATCGAAAAGCGGAAACCTATACATGAGCGCGCGCCCGCAATAAATGTCGCCAGGTGGGCGTAGACACCCGGAAGGGCGTTCACCGACTCTGGCACATTTTCCCATCGCTCGGGCCTATATTGCGTCAACCATGATCAAAAGACGCGAGAGTGAAGCAGTACCTGAATTCGTTCGCATCGTCTCCCCATATCGCCGTAGAGCGGTTTAGCAGGCGGATCGGGATTACAACCGAGTCGCCTTTCGACACGCTGTTTGCATTAGCCGAGAGTTAGCGGCTCCCCTTAAATAACTGGGCCATTCCCACCGAATAGCACTCTGCAACACCCCGTGCTTATCCACAAAGGGGGTTTGCAGTGGAATCTCCGCATCATGCATAGAAACGCGGTCGATGGAGGACACCGGAGCATAGAGACGAAGAGCCTCGCGGACGACGCTTTCAAGGTAAGGGAGGGCGTTCAGTTGCTCCATTGTCGGAGAATCAGTCGGACAGGTGCGCAACTCATCCCGAAGCTTGGCTTGGATCGTGGGGTTGCAGGAGACCGCTAACAGTGTCCAAGCAACTGCAGTGCTACAACAATGACCATCGACCGAAAATTACGATATCAGGATGGATGGCACCCTCACCTCGTGGTTTCATGCCCTGCGATTAGGAAAGTTGGTATTTCTAAGACGTGTGTTATCAAGGTGTCTCCGCACAAAGGACAGAATCTGGTCAAAGGAAAAGAAGCTCACGCGATAGGATCTCCGAGTCACTCATACGCATGCTTTCTGGCATCTCGACACCGATATTGGACTTGATAAGCAAGCTAAGGAGGTCATGCCCTCGCACGTCCTGCTTAACCATAGCACCTGATCCATTAGCGGTGCGCTCGGCAAGCACGGCGTCCTTCCTCTCCTGAATCAGCTGTGATCCCACAAATCGGATCTCTTCGAGAGCCCGATCGAGCGTACGAGAGAGATGGGTTGGCTACAGAAGGGGGGTGCTATTGTCTCTTTCTTTTCTCTTCCAAAACGTGGTACTTACGATGGAGCGGAAGATCGGAAAGAGGAGTTCCAAAACGAAGATTGGCAAGAAGAGTTGGACGACGAAGCTAAAATCACGCGAGGATGTTATAATAGAGCGGATGGCCGCGTAGATGTCGTTCTCCTTCTCGTCCGGTGAATTCAATGAGTCGAAAGAGTAGTTGAATCCTACATCAGATTCGAAGAGTGCGATTAAAGAGGTCTTGGTGTAACAGAAAGCGAGTTACCTGCGAGTCCAATGATGTCCAGCGTGACCTTGTTCAGCCACATAAGTGCATCCACGCCCAACCTTCCGTCCTTCCGCGTTGATTCAGAGAGGCGATTCCCCCAAATCTCGCGAAGCTGTAGATGCGTTGGTCAGAACTTGACATCATGACTGCTCTTACTAACAGATACCTCTGACGATTTCTCCAGGAATAATGACATAAACTTTCGTACTTGAGCGGGACCAAATGCAGGATTCTGAAAGTGAATTTTAATGCAAAGGTCTTCGGGAGGTTCCCGGAAGCAATCACCATGACTTTGCGCTGCACATTGATAATCGTGAGAGCTCTTAGACGAGAAGTTGCGCGTAAGTTACCTGTTTCTTATGCTGTGGACCTAATGCCGTATGAGGAATTTAAAATATCTGAATTTCATAGCCACCTGGAACTTACCTTCGACTACTGCGAGGCCTGGCATGAAAATGTCAAGTCACATTGTGTCGGACCTAGAAGTGCACGCTCATGCATACCTCTATCAGACAAGACACTAAGATAGAACCGTAAGAGTTCAGGTTTCTGGAAAGCGTCGTTGTTCTGCAGAACATAGGCGACAGCAACCGGGTCAACAGTAAGGAGTGTGGGTGACTGCAAATGGCTATCAGGGGATCATATAATAGATTCTGAAATAACGGAAAGGCGGACAGCGAGAGCAGAATGAAACTTTAGGACATGCCCGTACGTCTGGACCCACTGCTCTTGTAGACGTGTCGAATCTTGTTCTCGTACATCGACAAAGTTTCCTTTGAACCAGTGTGCATTTTCAGGCCCAGGTACATTGCGCAGTGGAGAGCGATACGCGGAAATACGATGCATCATGAGAACGACGAGTACATATGCAGCTGACGCTCCAGATAGTGCGGATACCATGACCAAAAGGTAGGACGCAGTTGGGACAAGGGGGTGCTGCACGAGAGCGAAGGTGTCGATCATGCTCTGCAGTGTACGCGTTCTCTGTGGGATTCTGTATTGATAAATGAACGACCAACGATCGCAGTATTTACACCTGTCGGTGGTGGAGCCCTTTTCGTGGAAATTTCGATTTGTCGGGGGTCTGTTTTTCCCTGATGCCCCAATTCCGTTATCACTGATGAACTACAATTGCATACTAGTACGTAGAAAGTTATCCAAGTATAGTTAGCCAATGCATACTGTCGGGTTGGGTATATGTTCTTACCCTCTAGTTCCATTCTTACTATCCATTGTTACTAATCCTGATTGCTGATCAAGTGAATGAGCACGCAAGCGGGCATTTATGGTTTCGGACCGCCAGAGTCGCGTGCGGAGGAGCGCGTATGCGCAACACTGTGCGTCTCGCCTAACCGCCAGCGGCCACCCACGCAACCTCGCCCAACTGTTTAGTCGCATGAAGCGGTCCAAAAGACGCTTCTGTTTTTGGAGGAAACGGAGGCTTGCGCTAAACCGCAAGCAAATTGGGATCCAGGATGAGGTACAAGCGGCTCACATTTCATTTCATAAAAAGCCACCAGCGGTCGGTTAAGGGAGCGCGTCACGTGAGCACAGCGCGCAAGCGTGATAAACCCGAAAACCCAAATCATGTCCGGTCCGAGTCGTCCTTTCACAATCCATCTGCATCTGCAGGAGACGACCCTGGATATCGAAGGAACCATCCTTACTCACCTGTAGTCATTCCCAGGGGTCTATGAGTTCCCAGTTCTCCGGGTCATGGACCAAGTGTTCATCCACCATTCCCACACAGGCAGGTACTAGTATGAAAACCCCAGCCGCTCGGCCACTGACTACTCATAAATACAAAGCAGTGTACAGTCATAATACGGGAAGCGCCTGAAACGTCTTCTTCTGGCTCCCCCTCCGGATGCTGAGACCGTCCGCTTGTGATGTGAAGATGTGAAGCAGCGCCTGCTGCGGACGCGCCTTAGCCCAGAAGTCCGCTACTTCACTGGCGACTATTTAGCGGGATACACCTTTTTTTTTTTTTTGGGAAAAGTCCTTCGCAAATTTCACAACCCTGACATCAGGATGGTGCACAGCCGGCGTGAAGGAGTGGGACAGGGATAAGATCAGCGACGACACACAGGTTGGCGGTTTCGGGCCGCCAGGGGCGCGTGCAGAGGAGCGCGAAAGCGCAACACGGCGCGTCCCCGGGATCATTTTGATCCCTCAAAATTTTCCACTCCCCTCAGGGGAAAATATATTTCTTTTTCTCCTTTTCAGTTTTGTTTAATCCAGATCAAAATCAAAAATGTCCGAAAAGCAAGAACATTCCCTCAATTCCATATTGGCTCCATGACTTCCATATCCGACAAAATCGCAAACGCGCGACTCAATCGCACGCATGCACCGAAACTGGGGCAAGCGCATCAGCCAGACAGACAGGCAAGGCATTATTTCCGTTGAAGTCCGAGGTTCCTTCACTATACGTCTTCATTTCTTCTGTTCCCAACTCCAAACTTCCTAAAAGATATTCTATTTTATTCCTTAAGTAAAACACTCCCGCGTGCATCCAATACTTTCCCCTCTCGTGCTCTACCACCACTCCGCGTCGTTTACACGCATCCCTGACTGTGCCGCGTCAACGGTCCACCGGGCCCGTCTTGCCCACTCGCGCGTTCCCACCGCTTGGGCATCTTATCTTCACCACAGGTGGAACATCTGGATTATGTTGTGTCACTGCATTGGCAGTCTCACATAACCTCCCGTCCGTCCCCCAACAACTGGATGCAAACCTCAGCCACCTGTAGAGCGCCAACCGGGCTGGCGAAAACAAAATATTAAGACCTGCAACTTGTACGTAAGGCCTGGTGGTGTCTGGAAAGTCTGGGGGGTTGGACGATGATGTCTGCAGCCCTGTGGGAGCCTAGCGCTCCGCTTTGACCGTCTTCCCAATCATCAGGCACACAATATTGCCTAGGAAGTTGTGAAAGCTGAACGCCTGTTTGAGTTATGTTTTTTTGTGGACCGACACTGGCAGAACAGCCTTGCCCATCAATTTTAGGACATCGGACAAGCGGTGTTTGACCATCTCATTTCGAGCTCTGATTAGATACTACGAACGTGTGAGCAATTTGATAGAGCATTGGCGCGAGTTTTGATGCTCGTTCCATCCGATCTGATCACACTGAGTTTCCCGCTCGATTCGCTTCCGAGATGTCTCACCCACTGTTGTTCGGACCGAGTAGTAATAAAAGCTCGAGACAAACACGAAATTAAATGAGGATGAGTTCACGCACGTTCGTCCATACGGTAGGAGTATATACTTAACAGTTCGCGAAGAAGAAACATCGGTTGCACCATCGACAGTGTATGTCTGGACGAAGTTGAGCTCATTCTGACTCTGATCGAAGCCTAAGCCAAGCCACCACGAGATGACGAACAACGCACGTGCTATGATATAACACGTGCATGCCGAAACGTGCACTCCTATGCGGCAAGCCACTCGTCCAGTCCTCAGCAAACATCCCTGCCTTGTTTTACTGTGATACTCTTTAATCGGACTGAAGAAAAGGGTGCTAGGCTGCTCCTTGGGTTCCGACCTATCTTATAGTGTATCTGGCCTACGGGGCCTTCACACATATAAATCCTTCATCCATGTTCAAAGTTCCGGAGTGTTGTTTGGGGATAGCAACCGCATGTCCCATCAATTGGGTCTCTCGAGCACCGCTGTTCACCGATCGGCGAGCGTATAAATATGCCCTGTTGACGAGTTTCCAAAATCTCGTGCTTTGCTTAGTTCCTTCCTGACATCTCCGCGTCTTCGTCATTTTCCTGGTACTGGCTAGTGGGTGTCCACTTGCCCCGCGCCCCTTGTTTTTCCGACTATCTGATGCACGAAAATTTTTGTTTGTTAGCCGTCATTCGCTCCGAAACCTGAACTCCCCATTCTTTTGGTCTTGACGACTCGCGCGCTCGTTCCTCCTTCCGTGACCACTCCTTCAAGTCGGCTTCACAGATCTCCCCAAATGCATTCGCGGGAAACAATGGCGCAAATCCTCCTCATCACCTCCCTCGTCGCCGCCACGCACATACCTGCCGGACCGGCGGCGCATGAGCTGCACATGCGTGGACTGATTGCGAACAAGCACTTCTTGAGAAAGGTTATGCCAGGTGTGGTATCGATTGTCACCATCAATTATATCCAGAAGCCCATCGGGGACAGAGGCCTGTGCGTTTCCACCCCTCCCCTCTTCTCCCTTGGCTAAGACGATCGTCGTTGCAACCCTTCTGGTTTGTGATCTCAGGGCTCAGCAGCCCAATGGCAATGCCAGCAGGTGCGTTCCATCGCCCCGTCTCTCCTCTCTTCCCAAGTCCCGTGTCATATCCCATCTGATGAATGGCCTCAGGTACCACAGGAGGAGTCTAGACGCTTGCCTCCCCCCTTTTCCCGCAGAGCGCTTGTTTTCCTCCTCGCACAACCCGGTATCCCGTGGACTTGCTGACCTCTGCGAGGAGAATCTTCGGTTGCTCAATGCCTTGGCTCGCAGGGACGTTGAGTATATCGATTAGGCGAGGAGCCTCCGACGCGTGTGGATCGAGCAGTGCCGAGTGGTTGAGTTCAACGAGGGGGCACTCATTTCACTGTATTTTGTTCGCAGGGATCGAAGGAATTATGTCTGGCTACGAATAAAATACGAGCCACAGATTCGTGATAGAGTGACACGCACAAAACTATCTTCTACACACGGTGCCGGCCCGTGCGAAGAACAACTCTCGCCGCAGACCTGTCGCATTCGAGCAGTCAGGGCGGCGCGCACCCGTTTGCCCCTGATGGCGGCCGAGAACCGGCTTTTTATTTTTCCTCCCAATGCTGCGCTGTGTTATCTGCGAGCGTACGTATCTAATACCGGTGAGTCGCTCGGCCACTCTGCGCGATGCGTCGCCATACCGATGTCTTCGCCCCGTACAGTGCCCCCGTTTAGAAACGTGATGCAAAGGATGAGTTGCGCCCCTCTTCCTTCCCAAACCATATTCAAATTCGAGAGACTTTCTCAGTTACTTCCGATGTGCTTGTTCGAGCAGTTGTGCACGCGGCGTCTTGTGGTTGCATTGAATAAATGTCAACCATGCGCACACGTTCGCAGTGTCGCCGTCCCTCATTTGAAAGATTCTTTTCACACCCACGACACTTCTGCCGGCAAAATAAAATTCTTCACCTCGTCGTGCATCCATGTCTTTCAAGCTTGCCCACCCTCCGATATGCATGGGTCTCTCCTTTCTTCTGACGGCCAGGGACCCCAACCTTGGCCGACCACGCATTAGTGGAAAGGCCATGACGCTCCGTCGGCTCCGATGCAGTGTACGAACGAACGACTCTTGCCTCGCGAGCTCCGCCTACGGACGGTCGCATCTCTACTGCGCTCTCCAGGTCATTCATTCTTTCATCCATGTAAAGGCGTGACCGGCCCAAATACCCGGTTCGCCACGTTCGAAACGATGCTGGGCCGTTTGAAAAAAAAAAAAAAACTTCCCTCCATGTCTTGATACCCACGTGGTCTGGGGCCGCCACTGCCACTATCAGTGCTTACGATGATTTATCTCTGCTTCGTCCAGCGACGACGTTGCAGTCTGAATAAAATGCGCTTAACCAGGGCTGGAAGAGACGCCTTTGTGGAGAGATTGTGCCACCAAGTCCACGAACGGCCTGCGATGTGCTCCTTAAACAAGATATCATTTGGTATGGGCACGGCACTCGTGGACGACACAAGTGCTCCAATCAATCCAACTCGAATTAGAGGGGTGACATCCGCCCATTTATGATGGTCTAGTAATGAAAGGTGACAACAACCTGACTTTCCGCGTTCAGTCCAGATTCGCCAGTCGAACCAACAACGGCAATCGAGGCCCCGCCGCCGGGTTTGACGCGATCACAGGACGACCGACGATCAACGTTCTGCGCACGATGTCCTCCGCCGGCAGGGCCATTTCGAACTCAAACGCGCGCACCAATGTAAATAAGATGGCTTTGATTCTGCGGAGATCATCGTAAGACGAATGAACCGACGTCTCGGCCCAAGTGTGAATAATAGATGATAGCGACGCACTCCAAGACCGAAAAGCGGGCACCTATACATGCGTGCGCGCCCGCAATGAATGTCACCAAGTGGCCGTAGACGCTCGGAAGTCCGTTCACTGCCTCTGGCACATCCTCCCATCGCTCGGGCCTATGATTGCTCCGATCGCCATCAAAAGGAGGGAGAGAGAACCGCTAGCACATACCTGAACTCGTTCGCATCTTCTCCCCATATCGCCGTGGAACGGTTCAGCAGGCGAATCGGGATGGACACCGAGTCGCCCTTCGACACCCTTCTCGCGCCGTTCGAGATCGGACAGTCAGCCACTCTCATCAGTTCTGTATATGCGGCCTATTCGCACCAGACTGTACTCTGCAGATTTCCATGTCTATCCGTAAACGGCTTTTGCAGTGGGATCTCCGCATCGTGCATGGAGATGCGGCTGGTGGCAGACACAGGAGCATAGAGACGTAGAGCCTCGCGGACAACACCTTCTAGGTATGGGAGTGCGTTGAATTGCTCCATGGTCGGAGAATCGGTCGGACAGGTGCGTAACTCGGCACGGAGCTTGGTTTGAACGGTGGGGTGACAGGAGAGCGCGAACAGCGTCCAAGCTACTGCGGTACTGCAACGACGATTGAGGGGTTATCATAACGTCAGCATAGGTTGAACCCTCACCTCGAAGTTTCATGCCCTGCAAGGAGGAACGTTGGTATCTCTAGAACACATGTCATTGACGCCCAGAATCTGAGAAGGAAAAGACACTCACGCGATAAGATCTCCTCGTCGCTCATGCGCATGCTCTCTGGCATATCAGCAGCGATGTTGGATTTGATAAGTAAGCTTAAGAGGTCGTGTCCTCGCACATCCTGCTTTTCCACGGCACCTGACCCATTAGCATTGCGCTCAGCGACCACGGCAGTCTTCTTCTCTTGGATAAGTTGAGAACCCACGCGTCTTATCTCTTTAAACGCGCGGTCAAGAACCCGAGAGCGATGGGTGGGCTGTCGAAAAGGGGCATCGGAAATTTTCCCCCTTCTTTCAAAGAGGGGATGCTTACGATGGGACGGAACATGGGAAAGAAAAGTTGTAATACAAAACTGAAATCGCGCGGGGAGGCTAGAATAGAGCGGATGGCACCGTAAAGAACGTTCTGCTTCTGGTCTGGTGAATGTAATGAGTCGAAAGAGTAGTTGAATCCTGGGCCAGATTAGAAAGAGGCCAAGGATGTAACAGGGAGCGAGTTACCTGCAAGTCCGATGATGTCCAGGGTGACCTTGTTCAGCCACTTGAATGCATCCAAACCAAGCTTTCCGTCCTTTCGCGTAGTTTCGGAAAGGAGATTTACCCAGATCTCGCGAAGCTGCGAACGCACTGGTCAGAAATGAAAGGGTCGTTGACACCAACACATACCTCTAGCGATTTCTCCAGGAATAGCGACAAGAACTTTCGCACCTGAGCGGGTGCAAATGCAGGGTTCTGGAGATGGAACATAGTGAGGTCTTGAGCGGTTCCGAGAGGTCATCGACCACACGTACCATGACCTTGCGCTACAAATTCAAGGGCGTCAGATCTCTTCAGCAAGAATTAGAAGCGCGTGAAGCTACCTGCTTCTTATGTTGTGGCCCTGAGGCAGTAAGATGACTTTGACTTAGATCCCAATCTCTTAAGCGCCAGGAACGTACCTTCGACAAATAGGAGACCTGATTTGAAAACGTCAATCGGTCCCAAATTAAAATGGAGTGCCATGCATACCTCTACCGGTCAAAATGCCAAGGCTAAATCTTAAAAAATCCGGTTTCTGGAAGGTGTCGCTATTCTGTAGAACATAGGCAATTGCGACGGGATCTACGGCTAGGAGTTTCGGTGACTGCAGATGGTCGCCAGACGACCATAGGTGACGTTCCATTCAATAACGTTGTTGGGAGAGAAGGACGGACCCCGAGAGCAGTGTGGAACTTTAGGACATGACCGTATGTCTGGACCCACTCCTCTTGCAGGCGAGTGGAATCAGGTTCGTGCACGTCGACAAAGTTGCCGTTGAACCAATGCACGTTTTCGGGGCCAGGCAGGTTGCGCAACATGGAGCGATGAGCGGAAATACGGTGCGCGATGAGAAAGTAGAGGACATAAGTTGCGGACGCGGCGAAGAGAGCCAAGAGAGCGAGAGAAAGGGAGCGCAGAACTAGGACGAGGAGGGGAGACATGAGGTGCTCGTCGTATGGGAGAGTGGCCTTGATATATATCATATTACTGTAATCAGTATCACACGCATACAAGTATCTCTATTGCGACGACCCTGGCCTGGCCTGGCACGCTCGGCTCGTTGCCCCGTCGGGAACACAGCTTTGCTTCCGACGGCTTCATCGTCCCGTCGGAAATGACAAATAATAATCTAATCTAATCATCAGGTTAACGGTATATATCCCTCATCGTGTCTCCATGTCTGTCTCGGAAGTTGCGATGCGACATACAACCCAACGCATACCAAGACAAGCAGCACCACATACACAAAATTCCCGCCCAACACCTGGTTCGCGATCGAGTAAGCAAAAAGCCAATCTGCCACAGCTGGCCCCACTGCCCGCTGAACGGAAGCCACGGACTGCGCGAGACCATTCGTCGTGCCCAGTGATCGCTTGTTCGGGGACGCGGAACTCAGGTACATGAGCATGGCGCCTGCGAGATCCCCCAGTGGTCAGTGGTCGGCACCACGTGGGCCGGAAGAACTGCAAAAACGCACCATGTCCGAAATGAGAGATGCTCTGTGCAGTCAGCTGCATGATAACCAGCAGCCATGCGAGGCCATGGGCCGCCCGACGCAGCACAAAGTTCTCAAATGGAAACATCAGGTAGCTCACAGAGCACATGGCCACGCTGGTGACCACAACCCACCGCGGGCCAAACCTTCTGACGGCGTACGGGAAGACGGCGAATTGCAAGATACCATTCATGCACCCGTAAGCCGACATCCACAGGCCAATCGATGCCGGGTTGAAGTTGAGCCCCCCAAACTCGATCGATGTGGACCAGATGAGCGGGATGAGTGTCATCGATATCATCCCAAGGAGCGCGAGCATCGCGTAATTGGCTATCGAGATCAGGACTGGCCTTGTCAGTACGGAGCGCAGTGGCAGTGGCCCTTGCGCGTCTTGATCTAAGGCGTCGTCTGGCTCTTCCCCGATTACATCCAAATCCGACGATGCCGACCGGAACCTTACTGTCTGGGTGTCATGGTCATCTCAACCAGCTCTTCTCCGAGTGTGGAACGAACCTCTTCGAAGAAAATTGCCACAATGACGAATGATAGGCATGCATAAGCGGCAGATACCAGACAGGGCAGGAAGTATGGGTAATTATCCCAGAACGGGGCCGAGAAGACGCTCGGCCAGCGATCTCGCGGTCGGGATAGGACGCCACCAATAATTGGGCTAGAGGGCCTGACATATCAGCGAGGACAATGGTTCATGGAAAAGATGGCGGACCCGATAACAAAGCCCATTGCCCAAATTGTCGGCAGCAATGAGAATCCTCGGGCTACATTAGTATCGTCTGTGAGCTCTGCCACGACGCTATTCACGACACCGACGCTTCCTTTTAGTGCGCCACGCATGCAGCGGCTGCGATGAGCCAGTCAGCGAACGTCGCACGTCATAAAGGTCTGCGCGGAGGTTACCCGAGGACGAGCGCCCAGAAAGAACGACAGAATCCAAAAAACATGGTCGAAACAATTGTGCCCACGAGGCACAATAACAGAACAGGCTTGCGACCAACGTGATCCGAAAGACGGTTCCAATGGATGGCCGTCATCGCCTCCGCGGCGTGTTCCAGAGCGACCTGTGATAAGCCTTATTATGCCTCTCGCGGGTACGGGCACCGTGAAAGGGCGTACGATAATTCCCGTGTAGTAACCCACTTTTCGCCCATCTCCTTCTACTATGGGGAGGCCTCGAACAAGCTAAAGGAGGTTCAAATTCAGCAAAGGTGCAGGTGCAAACCGCCCAGCACCTCATCTCACCTGGTTGAGGTATGGGCTAACGGAATGATCCACGATGGACTCGGCGAGCCATGAGGTGAGGAGAACCAAAAACTGCGTGGTCGGGAGTGGTGTCGGTTTACGCGGCCCGTCTGAGTCTCCATTATTGAGAAAGGGCGTCTCCTCCTCGCGGTCTTTATCGTCGTCTTGGACCGTTGTGAGAGACATCGGGCGGAAACCCTGATAACACGAGTCGGCAATAGAGTGATTTTGGGATTATTGAGATGTGTCAGGCTGGAATTGCATTGCGACATTTCAAATTCGCTACGAGTGCTCGTCGTCGCCAACCATCAAGTGTTTCACCCTCTCCGCGCCACCACCACGATCACATGCCTTTGATGGTCCTCCCTCCGAACACGTCTCTGCCCCAAAAGTCGACCCGATGTGTAGTCCACTGCAATATCCAGCTCACGTCTTCTTGGTATAAAACCCACTGAACATGCTTGGTGCAAAGGGGGATGGTGTCGAGGAAGGCATCGAGCGCATCCGTGGTCTTGTAGGAGGTGTCCGAGAAAACAAACTCAAGGCTGCGAATGCCATTAGCGATGAAGATGTGACATGAGAGACTTGAGCTTCAAGGAATGTAGAATACTTGCAAGCATGAACGGGTGAGCTTCCTCACGAGTCAGACGCCGGCATATCTGAATCCAGTGTCTCGTTGGTGAAGGTGAGATGTCGTTAGACGGTGTTCATATTCCTCGCCTCTTGCATGACCGCCGGTTGTCCCACAGATATTGTCACCCATTGTGCGATAGGAGGGTTACATCAATCTCTACATGTGTAGACCCTGGCTTACGCGCAAATACTCGAAGTACCGTCTCGCCGCCAGCATGTCCTGTACATCATAACTATCTTTCACCCGATCATCACTGCGCAGAGTACCTCTCGTCTACTGTCCAAACTCCGATGAGCCCGTGAGTGTGTGAGTGCGATAACCGATACTAGGCGTACCTCACACTGATGATGCATCCCTTGTTTCTCCCGGGGCGTCGTTGTTCGTCAGCACGAGTCTGAACGTTCGAGGCGAACACGCCGACGGTTGTGCGGGAACTACGTTCTGGATGTTTGAATTGATCAAGATGCTGTGGAAGCAAGCGCCTTGCGAACTGCTGTCTTTTTGGGAATCGCCTTAGCAGCACCTCTAGCTTGAGGTCGAGAGAATGACCAGGGGTCATTCTTGTCCATCGCCGGAACCCAAGCGAGTCGACGGCAATGGCTCGTCCTTGAGCGCTGGCCAGCCAAGGACACAATGCAACCACAATATCACAACGCATGGATGCGAAAGACTTAGGCTGATAGCGATCATCTCGCCCAACTTCAAGTCCCATCTATTAGGGACGCGTGTCGCATCGCCGTTCTGCTAAGATATCCGTACAGCCCTGACGAGGTCAGACCCCGGTGATAATGGAATAATAAACCGTATGTCAGTGACTGGTGTTCTGCCAGGTCAAACAATGGAAATAATTGGATGAACGGGTTTCTGAACGGACACTGACACCGCGCATCGCCCTGAGAGAACATTGCGCAAAGCGCGTAACGCATCTGCTATCCTTTCTCTGGCGAGCTCTCCGTGGGCTTGGCAGACATGGAGCGCGGCTTGATGTGATAGATACATAGTCGTCACGGCAATGAAAGAGTCCAAACGTTCCAACCATCCAGTGCTCTCCATGTCGTCTTTCCAGTGCCTTTGTGAAAGTATGATACCATCCTTAACGTCAGGCTGTGCCAAAGTGTAGATGAGGGGAGTCTGACTCTGGCTCTGCACCTGATTTCCCCTACGAGCTGGCTCAAGTATTCCATTGTATGGTCTTCCGCGGAACTGGTCAACATACCGTACCAAAGGGTGAACCCGAGCTTCTGCACTCCTGGAAATGTAATCCCGCGGTAGATTCACGTGTAATTCTGTCGGAAAAGTGGGAGGTCATTTTGACGCCAATATAATCACATTATAATGGCCTCCCGATTTTCCAACAACGTGTAGCGCTACCTACACTCGATCAAACTGTAAAAAGGTAACACGTGTGCATCAGTGTCGCTTGTCTTCAACACACGTGCCTACGTCGCTCCAATCGCCTACGGGAGGTGCATGGGCAGGGATCACAGCTCCGGTCACTCGAGCTGCATACGGTACTCAGTTACAGATTCAATGCAGACTTCCTACCATCATCCATTTGCCGAAGACCATGGTTACATCTGCGCAGTTGGCAGAAAGAATTTTCATGTTTCGGCAGGCATTTTCCTCCGGGCCACCTACCCTCCGATGAATAGATCTCTTGATCCTTTTGATAGGTGGTGGACCCAAACCTGTTTTCTGCTTTCTGCTCGTGCTCTTCATTTCCATGACGGCCACCACGACTGCATATCAAACCGAGTCTGGATCTTTGTGTTCGCCTTTAGATGCCGTGATCACTGACTTCTTCGCGACGTACCCGAACATCAACCTTTGACGAGGCTACTACTCGATCTTTGAGCCCGTCCACGATTTAGGGGTCCGTGTCACTCCACAGGGCTATCCCTTATTCCTTCGTGTGCCCATGCTACAGACGTAACAAGTCAAGCAGCAATTTGGGTGGCGCCGACGATATAGCATGTACCCTAGTGGGGACTGCTCGCATCGGCGCCGTTTGTGCTCCTGCGTTCGTGCCTCTCCGCTGAGGATTCGTCCCCGTGGTCATGCCTGAGCGCTCCCTAGAACGACAGCGACGATATGATCAAGGTCAACACGAGGGCACCTAGCGACGTTGATGCGTCTGAACGGCAGAAGAAGACAATAACATGAGGCATAGAGCGAAGAAGCGGGAGGAGATCATCGGAATTCCGTGGGACATTCCCGGAGATGATGTTCGTAGCATGCGATGTCTGCCTCCTGTCAGTGAGCCGGATGCGTCATCCTCCCCCCAAAGCTGGCCAGTGGCCACTCTTGATCCCAACGCAGTTCTCGGTCAAGTCCAAATACAAATACGGCACCCAAAACAATACAGGCTGGCGGCACGGTGCTCACCACGTTCCCCGCGACCTAACGGCTGAAAGGGCTCCATGTAGTTTGGTCACGTTCACGTTCTACTCGCCGCTAGCCGCAAGAAAAAAAGACCGGCGAACGGGCCGATAGAAACGACGGTGTGCCACATCGCACTTTTTAGTAAGTGGATAATTATAATGTTCAATATATTATTGACCACTTAGTTGTGAGCAACATTGAATCAAGCCAGCTGAACGTGATAAATAACAGGCGTAGAAGAGCATTATTTTAAGGCCAAAACTGCAAGCAAGTCTCATTTGGGCGTAGAGTACGGTGTCAATAAATTACTTAATTATTATCGTATCTACGCAATTTAAGGGTAAGTGGAAGTACGCTCAATTGTCCTTATCTCTTCATGCTCACGGAACGTTCTTAGGTTCTTCTCATAACATGCACACCTACATAGTTACCTACTCATAAGGTAGCTCCTATTCTCAGGTACCCCAGACTCCGCCCATCTTCCTCGGCGTCGGCGTCCGATCGTCTCTTGAGCCATGATGTATACCCCACGAACCACGTACTTTTGCGACAGCGGCTATCTTCTCAGAATCCGGTGTTACCGCGGGTTTACTAATGCTCGTGGTACTACTTATATTTAATCAGTTTCGCCCAGATCACGACTTACTTCTCGTTGCGTCCACTGCCAGTCTGCCCAACTCCCTCCGGATGAAGAACACTCGTCCGCCGGAAAGTCAACACGACCCACTTCTTGACCCAATTGGAGTGATTGGTTCTGGCATTGCCGGGCTTATAACGACCTTCATCCTACTTCAGGACGGTTTTCAGAACGTCGAAGTGCTTACCCGCGAAAGTTCCGTGGGCGGCGTCTGGTCTGAGGAACGCATATATCCTGGACTCCAACTCAATAGGTCAGTCTTACCCCACCCTCCCCTTCCCCATCTCCGGTCTCCAATTTAGAATCTAGCGTGCATGGGGAATTCAGGTTTTCCGCCCTGCCGATGCGCCAACCTGATGAAGCAGCCAATACTGGGGGGCGATTATCCGGCGAAGATGTGCGGAATTACTTGGAGGAGTTCGCTGAACGGTTTCTGAAGGATAAAATCCGATTTGAAACGGAGGTCCTCAACATTCGTAGAGGAGACCACGGGAAAGGATGGAAGGTACTTGTACGTGACAGACGCGCCAACACAGAGAAGGTTTCACACTACTCCCGAATCGTTTTGTGTACTGGAGTGAGTCGTGAGCGCTGCATTGCTCCGAGACAGTATGGGATGTTTGTCAGGGATGTAGCAGGCCGCACTACCCAGAGCTAGCATTTACCGCCAAAGCAGCCGGATTTTCTGGGCCTGTAGTGCACTCGATGCACTTCAAATCACGGATCGACGATCTGCTTCAATGCACGGTACCTGTCGATACTCACCCGGTCCAAGGTGCACCCATCGTAGTCATTGGAGGTGGAAAATCGGCACAAGAGTGCGCCCGACTGAACACGCTTTTTTTTTTTCAGGACTGACGAATTGTCAATAGTTCTGCTGCCTTTCTTGCCAGGGAAGGCCGGCCTGTTATGATGATTTTCGACACTACGGATGCTATCTTGGCGAGTACGATACCTTGGCCCCCCTACATAAGGAGGAGCAGGTATCGCGATCAAACCATTGTTTGATTCTGTTTATGACGACATTATCAGGTTTCTTTCCATCATGTCACCCCACAAGAAACTGCGCACGCGCCTAGAGTGAGGTTGTTTCATAATACGCGACCGTTTCATCTGACCATCGTCAGGCGTTTCTTGCACACGACTTGTTTGGGCGCAGTAATCGTGTATTATTTTTGGAAAGCTCTGGAGAAGTACTCGGTAAAGCATCATTTCAACTCTGCGAAGCGAGGGTTTCAAAACATTTTCCCGATGCAGTTCTACGTCCTGGGTGTTCCACGTGACTCCCCACTTCGTCGCACCCATTCTTTGTTTTGGAACACACGCACAAATGACGAAGGAGTTTTCCGTGATGGAAATTTTCATGCGCTCGCCATTTCAGGAAAAATATCTCTCGTTGCGCCCGCACGAGTGGCAAAATTCGGTGACGACGGTCACTCCGTCGTCCTCGAAGATGGACGTGTGTTTCCAGCAGCAGCCGTCATCCTCGCAACTGGGTATGAGTCCACTTGGCGTTCGATTTTCGATGGTGAGGGTGTCACGCACATAGTAATGAGACCTGACCATTATCCGCAGACGTGACAAGGGAACAAATCGGTCTGGGTCGGCACCCCCCAGACTCACAGAGATATCGCTGGGATTATGCGAGCCTTGCTCATCCCCCTGTGTTACCTGGAGGAGAGCAATGGGTAGCATCAATATACCGAGGACTTGTCCCGGCGAAGAACATTTTGAATCGAGACTTTGCAATCAACGGAGCTGTGGTAACTTATCCCCTCGAACCAGCAGGTAACCCGTGTCACCGCTCATCATTGCACAAACTCTCCATAGTTTTCTGCGCACTCTGCATATGTGTGTGAGGTGTCCGCCCATTGGATTTCGGCATACTTCCGTCGTGACGCGCTGCGGGTTCCACAGAGTGTTGGAGCAGCGCTCGACGCCGCCGAGCACGATGGCGCATGGGTACGACGACGTTACCCGTACACATTGAATTGGGTGGATGAAAGCCAGACGAGCTCGGTCGCGTTTTGGACGTGAGTCATACCCGGCGCGTCCGATCGGTGGCTCATGTGTGGCCCATCTTCACAGTTGGCCCCAACTTGTTGACGAACTTTTGGAGGATATGGGAGTCCGTGCGATGCGCAGCGGCGGGAATTGGTTGACATGGCCATTTAAGGTCGTTGATCTAGATGAGATATCCTCATTGAAGGAAGAGCGGGATGCCAAACGTCGCGGAAACGATCCATGAATCAAACCGTTACGAGTGCGCCTTCCGGGAGCGTGCCGGTATCACCCACGGGTCTAATATCCGGACTCAAAAATAACTTATTTAGGCAGAAATCGCTTCATGTGGTTGAACGCTACTCTACACTCGCTCAGATACGTGGGCCCTTGTGACCCATACTTACGTACCGGCAGCTCAGACCAAATTGTGTTTGTGCCCCATGCGTGTGTGTAAATACGTTTCGTTTACTCATCTCTCGTTACTTACACTCAGATAGATTGTCTATTGTTATATCTGGGTGATACATACTACATGGTGATCGTGCCCAAAGACACTGGGTCCATTTATGAGGCTCCATGTCTAGTAGGTGACCGGGAGCGCCTGAACGCATATTCACAACTTCTATTGGATCGTTGGGTTGTTGACACGAAAATCCGGGAGGTTAGGCAACCACCACATCCTCAGATGCACGTAATACATGAAAACGGGCGGCCGCAGCCAGGATCGAGTTCCTCTTCCTGAGCCTACTTTTGCTGCACTACAAGTGGATCTATATCTATATTCACCGTACGCCTTGGGGTTTGAGACAGGAAAGTGTGTAAACAGTCATAGTATGTGGTCAAATCGATAATACAGTGCAGTGAAGAGCGCACTCATCAGCACTCAGGCGTCTTCAACTCTGATCGTATAAACGTCCTTTGCGCCTACTGGCTGATGCCATGCCTCCACCGGTCTCTCGGAAGTCGGGTAGCGGTGCACAGCCCGATGCATGACAGGGCGAGCAGTACAACATATACAAACTTCCCGCCCAAGACGTTATTCGTTACGGAAAACGCAAAGAGGGAATCCGCAGCAAGCGGCCCGACTGTGCGCTGAACCGAGGACACAGTCTGGGCAAGGCCGTTGACTGCGCCTAGGGACCGCTTGCTCGGTGCGGCAGAAACAATGTAGATATACATGGCGCCTGGGAGATCGTTCGTCAGCGCCCACCAAAGAGGGCCACATGGCTTACTGAAACCCCATCTTCTGGAAGCTTAATGACAAGAGGTGCAGTAGAATCAGCATCCACGTCGTCGCATTGGTGCCGCCAGCCGCATGGCGTCGCACAAGGTTCTCCAGCGGGAACATGATGTGGGACGCGGCAGAAACGGCGACGCTGGTAATGAAGGCGTACCGCGGACCAAAGTGCCCAAGGATGTGTGGGGAAACAGAAAATTGAAAGATCCCGTCCATGCAACCATACACCGACATCCACAGGCCGATCGACACAGGGCTCAAGTCGAGTCCCCCAAATTGAATCGACGTCGACCAGATAAGCGGGATGAGGGCCACAGATGTCATCTCAAGGAGGGAGATCATCGCATAATTGGCGAGCGAGATCAAGACCGGTCTTGTGAGCACAGAGCGCAGCGGCAGCGGCTTCTGCGCGTCCTCGGGACGCACATCCAGAGCGTCACCAGATCCTTCCCCAACTACGCCCGAACTCGCGGATGATGATCGGAACTTCACTGTCTGTGTTCGATGTCAACTGATTCGCTTTGATAGGTTCTTCAGAGAGCGGGAACGAACCTCCTCTAGGAAAATAGCTACAATGATGAAGGATAGACATGAAATGGCAGCGGAAACTAGACACGGGAGGAAGTACGGATATTCATCCCAGAAAGGACCCGAGAAGACGCCTGGCCAACGATCTTGTGGCTTTGATAAGACGCCACCGATAAATGGGCTAAGGGACTGAAATATTGGCGAGGAAGAATGGTCATTAGAAAGAGGGCGAACCCAATCACGTAGCCAATTGCCCAGGTCATCAACAACAACGAGAACCCCCGGACGATATTAGTCTCGTCTGTGAGCTCAGCCATGACGCTTTTCACGACGCCGATGTGTCCCTTCATCGCACCATGCAGGCAACGGCTGCGATGAACAGTCAGAGAACAATGTTCTCCAGGACGTGTGGAGAAGGCACCTAAGGACAAGGGCCAAGAAAGAACGGGAGAGGCCGAAGAGAACTATCGAAATGATTGTACCGGTAAGGCACATCAAGAAAACGGGCTTGCGGCCGATGTGGTCGGAAAGACGGTTCCAATGAAATGATGTCACTGCCTCAGCAACGAAGTGGAGGGATATCTGGAGATAATGTCTGATTGGTCTCCTCTGACGGATGAGACTTACTATGATTCCCGTGTAGTAACCTACCCTCCTCCCATCTCCACCCACGATCGGAAGTTCACGGACGAGCTGGATACGATCATTGAACGCTGATGTGTCGGGAGCAGTCATGCTACCGTCACACCTGGTTGATGTAAGGGCTTATGGAATGGGCCACAATAGACTCAGCAATCCACGGGACGACGAGAACGGATATCTGGATTGTCGGAAGTTGTGTCGGTTTATGTGATGTATCGCCATTTTGGACACGGAGTAAGGGAGTTTCCTCGTCATTGTGATCACCTCTTCCATGGGACATCATTGGGGGGGGGGGGACGGGGATCGACAACTGGAAATGCGTTGGCTACCAGGTCAAAATCATCGCAGCTTCTGGAATTCTGGACGGAAAGAGCGCGATGATGGCAACAGCAACAGTACACGTAACTGATAACGATCCTCGCGGCCCGGGCCTTCCCAACACCTGAATGCTCTTGGTTTGGACGATTGGGGCCTTGCTCTTTTGGTGCGTGGCGAGACCAGTTCTCAACTGTGCCGTTTACTACCTTAGCTATCAAAGCAGGTGCTTGAACGGGTCACTAAATGAAAACGTAATATTCCAGTTTCGAAGTGTATCCTCGCAAAACTCACAAAAGAAAGCTATATGGTCCGAGGCTTTGCCCCCGCTGCCATTGCTGTCCGACAGATCATATGGCCCTCTTTCTTGCTGATAGTTGTCCAGACCTTTTATAGGGCATCTTATCGAGCCCCCACGATCGCTGGCCAAGCCTTTTCGCGTACCAATTCTGGTCCGAATACCGGTACTTTTTGCCAAGCCTGTGTCGGGCCTGCTTTTTCCCTCGTCTAGTTTGAAGTTACTGCCATATTCTTGAAAGAGGTTCTATGGCACCTTCCATGCATGTGAGACTGAGGTATTACCAAGACGATTGCCGACGTCGTTACCCTGCGCTTCAACCTGGACCAGACGACACGCAGCAATCGCAGGAAGTGAGTGAAATGCCAATGATGACATTGAAGGATGTTGAGCAACCTCTTCCATTGCGCTCACTGCTTATGCTCACTGCTGTTGCCAACTATGAGATGCTCGTGCTGCTTGACATCAACATTTATTTCAATCGTCTGATCGACACCGATCGAGCTGGGTGAACTAGGTCCGGAATCTAGAAGTCATTATAGAGTTGGTCTGTGGTGGATGGAACCGCGAGCGGTGTCTGTATGCTCTCAATGCGGACCACATCACGTGATCATAAATGGTGTCGGTATTGTGGTTTTCGAACGAATACACACTACCGCCGAATGATACGGGCCCCATCGCGCTCGTATTCCGATTTTAAGGGATGCACTGTCTAGCTGCTCTGTCAACGATAAGTATTCAGTGAAACCCTGCTGTCTTAGGGGATGAATGTAACCGCCATGAACAGAAGAGTTCTTCATGGTCTCACATCTACCTCAAACAGTCTGAACATGTTCAGGTAACTGATGACTTCGCGCTGGAGGTTAGGCCCGACTCGGAAGCAGCAACGTCTCGCTGGAGCTTACCCGTGAACGATCACACCGCCAAGCGCTTAGGTCACTGTGGCCCCTTGCGGAGGATATTTTATGTGGTCTACTCTGTGTCGGTTGTTACAAGGCTATGCGCACGTCTCAGCTCAATGCCTTTCTGGGCCTAATGAAACGCTCCAAGCGTCCTTTTTGTTCTTCGTTTGCGATGGAACAAGGGAAAAAAAAAAAGTTCCAATGACTTGTTTGTGGAAAAGCCGGGGGGTTTTTTTTTTCCTTTGACAGATACGCCCGACACATCAGCACAATGATGGGATGGGTGCCCTAGACACGCAGGTGGCGTTTCTCCATGTTGCATTCAGGCGCTAATACTTACGCGGTCGTTGAGATCCTGTAGGTAGGCTGTTCCCAGCACTCCACCGAGTACACGAGGCAATCCATGGCCGGCCGGGCGGAGAAAACATGGTCATAGCACGGGGAGGCCACGTACCGAAAAGGTACTGAACCATAGACGCCACCCCGCAAGCGAGCATCCAGGCCGGGGGGGAGGGGGGGGAAGCACCTATCCCCCACGTTAAAAAGCACATCCGCATCGCCCTCCACAGTTCGATTTTCTTCCGCGTCTCACTCGCAGTAAAACCCCAACGCATCATGGATTTTGGCATCCCCAGCGACAGCACGCTGTGGTCGTATCTCGCGCCCCAAGAGGACCAAACGAGCGTATGGTCCGAGACCGCGGACAATGTGCAACCCGTCAACTTCGACTCGCTTCTGGGTGGCTCTGCTGTGGGCATCATCTCATCTCCCGGGCGTGGAAAAGGTTATTCACGTCTCACTGTTACAGGACATCGATTGGAACACTCTGTCGGATATTTTCGGAAGCCTGCCCAATGGCGGCAGCACGTTTACCGCCATCGATGATACCTTCCCCGCGACGTCCACCCCTTCCCCCAACTCCTTCGATTCTGGTAGTTTTGACTATCTGAAAACCGTGCGCGCACAGCGTCTTGTCGTCAACCGTCCACAATTGACTTGCCTTGTCGCGTCACAGGACTTCCATCCTCCTTGGGAGATGCCAACGCCGCGTAGGTCGCATTCCTTCTTTTTGCTCGTCTTCACCGTGACGCAACCCAAAAGCTTTTTCAGAAGTAAATTCCTGGGCTGAACTTACCCCCGAGCCCTCCCAACCGCCGCCGGTGTTGGACAGCGTGAGCACGAAGTATACGAGGGTAAAGGTTCTGCCTAGATTGACATGCTGGCAGGTCCCAGTCCCAAACGGATTCGTGGCACCGGCCGTCCACTTCTCAGGTCGACTCGACCTGGCCATTCGACTTCCCGTGGCAGCTGGGTCATCCCTGATCCATATCAGTGCGTAGCAGGGCCAATGCCATCGAGCTACGACGTAGGGTCCATTTGTTCTCGCTGTGGTTGAATCCTCGTGCGTATTCTCTTCCGTTCCGTGTCCTGCCTACAGGACAACGTGATAGCCATGACTGACGCTGCGGCCTCCAGGTTTCAAGCATGGTACAGGGCAGGCCGGGCTTTACTTACCCGCCTCTGTCGCACCGGCGTCCAGCCATGACGCGTTCGTGGTGCCGCAGACTCTCCTTGGCAAGCGGCGTCGAGACGAGGACGATATCCATCGAAGATGCAGGCTCAGAGGCAAATAACAGCCAAGGACGACACGTGCGCCAGAAGGGCAAGGCCAAGACTGGCCACTACAATCAGGGTCTCGGATGCAGGCACGGTCCACAAACAGGACTCGTTACAAACCTGCCACCAGGACCCTGTCAGATCTGAATAATAAATCCGAGGTTGTGGGACGTGGAGCGGAGAGGCTCGCGACCCCGAACGCGCAAGGACTTTACCATCCATTCTTGCAGGGGCCAAATGACCAGCAGGAATCGATGAGTACGGTTGCGCAGGAAGAGCTACCTTGGGTTGAGGGGAGAGCGCAGGGAGCGGCATGGCTCCAGACAGGCAGCGTGGTGCAGCAACAAGAGGCTAACGACGGGGAGCCGGAGGAGGCAGAGAGGCATCCGTTCCGAATCTCAAAACGGCTCAACGAGAGGCATCGGTCGATGCTCGAGGCCACGTCGGCCGACTGGGCACGCGGGGCTGTCCGCGCGCTCAAATGCCGACTCTGCCCCGACGCCGATTTTTCGAATTGGGAAGACTACAAGAGGCACTCCGACACGGCGGAGGCGCACCCTCGCAGAATCTCCTTCTGCGAGTTGTGCGGGGATTACTTTGCGCGCGGCGACTCGCTGGTCCGGCACCGCAAGAACCCGCCGCCCGAGTGCCGCAACGTCAGCCCGGATGTGGCCGAGAACAAGCGTGCAGCGACGCGGAAAGCCCACCAGGAGTTTGCAGAGGGGTTGGCTGGTTTGTTGAAATCGAATGAGGTGAAAGGGTTCTGGCATTTTTCGAAGCGAATGAAAGGAATGTACCCCAAGTCGTCGAAGAGGGCGATCAGGCAAAGGCACCTTCAAGGATCCGACTAGGTATCTTCTTTCTTGTCATATTCTCATCCTGACGGTACTGCCGCGAGGAGGAGAACTTGGGATGGTGCACCATGGACGATTGTCATCTTGTTCTTGCTGTCATGTTCTACCTCACTTGCTTCCTCGTTGTATATATATCAGAAGTTATCCCTATCTGAGGCGGCTCCGAGTCCATCATCCCATGTCACGCACCGTGTATCCCCTTCCGTCGGGCACACCTTGCTGATTGCACCCAATGCACCACTGGAGTCGCGACTAGGAATGGCAAAAAAAAAAAAAGGAGGGGCGAAGGGCATATTGGGACAGACAATCAATCGATTTGATACGTTTCAGCGGCCGAATAACAGATGTTCATTTTATACGCGCGTCGGACTCGGGTTTGACACGCCCTGGATCTTCTTGCCATGCTGCCGCAACGTGAACAAGGTATCACATACGGGATGAGGAACGCGGACTCCGCACCGAAACGTCGAAAAAAATATTGGCCTCTCCACAAGGGACAACAACACGACACCCAAACGGACCCTACAGGCCATATAAAACCCTTTTCAGCAGTGGTCATGGGCGCGGCCACACTCAAGCGCCCTCGCCACAAGCCAGCCGGATCTTTTTTGATCGCTTGTCCCTCACACCAGAAATCGTCGACGCGTTTCTTGTCGGTCGGAGGGGTCATGATCAGGGGAGGGAACGCGCACGTGAGAGGGAGTCGAAAACGATATAATCAGCCCGTCGTACGTACGTTCGCCGCGACGTGCCCACAGCGTCTAAATCAGTTCTATTCCTTCCACCCGCAGCCGCAGCCGCAACCGAGGCTCGGCTCACCGAGCGCAGTTGCACCTCGGCGCGCCTCGCCTTCTACTAATGATCGTCGGTCAACCGACCATGTAGTATTGCATCATAACCCCTGAAGAGCACATTTATGACTGCGCTGTCCCCTCACGTGAGGTAGTTCTTGGGAAGAGACAGGAATCTAGAAGTACGGGTCGTGGACAGTAGAAAAGGAGACGACACTGGTGCTAGGCATTGACACGCACCATAGTCCCTGATTTCCCACATCCTCGAAACACGACTCATCCCAGAGTGCGGGAGATTCCTGGCGAGTGTCATTGATACCATTCTTTATTTTCCTTCTTTCTTATTAAATCATCAATACCATAGACAAAATGGACACGAACGAACGAACGCATACATCCAGTAGTGCGTTCAGTTTCACGCAATGTTATGCACAACACGTCATCATTCTACTCACCTCACATCGTTATCTTGTTCAAGGAAACATCGATCAAAGGCAAAGTGACGTCCTGGTCGACTCAGCAGATTCTAATCCTCCTATTATCCCTCCGGGTAAGGATATTTATTGAGAATGTCATGCTTAAAGCTCAATTGCGTTCCTGATTTCCAAAGATCCGTCTCATCGACAACGCGGTGGCAGTCCAGTGAACTCTGACGGACAGCACACCAACCCCCCCCCGCCTCTTTGTATGGACTTGGCGGAGGAAATTACGGGCATGTATCATCTATTAGAGCTCATCAGTGAATTTGGGAGCAATGGCTGCGGTAATCAACCTTTCATGATGTGCTATCCGCGCACTGACGTTTTGAGATCATAGTTGATAAGATCATCATCGCACAAGACTCTGTCAAACGTTTCATCAATACGATGTGTCCTGGGTCGTATGCGTCCATCACCAAGGTCGATTTCAAAGCCTTGGATCAACTCATTATCAAACCTCTCGGCGTATATGGATCGAAACCTGAGATTGTACGCTTTTTGCGATCCCTCGATGCGGTTAGCGAGAACATGTATGCAACACTCTGTTTTCCTAAACTTTCCTGTTCACTTGGGCTCTTAGTGCCCGTTCATTACTTGTTCCAAACGAGCTTGGTGGTTCGAGGCCGACCCTATCGTCTGGTTTGTATATCTTGGAGGCTGGGCACGCAAATACCACAAAAGGACGCCACTATGTTATATATTGGCCTGAGGATTCGACTTGGGACGACTCTGCGCCCTCGTCAGTCTGCCGGAATAGGGTCACGTTTATGCGGTGAGTAGCTGCAGACCGTCGTCGTCTAGCCCATCTCACGGCCACAATAAGGTATCTTACGAAAATCTGCGATCAAGTGGTTGCGCTATTATCGGACGAGCACTCTGCGTCCTTAGTCTGGGGCAACGAGGATGGCGATACGGATTCGGTCGACTTGGACCCTGGCGACGATGACAGACTATTCACATACGAGGTTGAAAAACGGAATGAACAGGAAGAGAGCGCGGTATCGCGCCCTGGATTTCAGGTTGCCTTGTCTCTTTCAATCTTAAGCCTATCTCTGACCAATCTTAGATGAATTCGCGCCACATCTCGCATTATGTGCCCCCTGCGGACTGTTCTGTGGATCCATTGACATTTGTTCCAAGCCTTATCCATGGGGAAACAGCTCAAGGGTTCTGGACGGCTAGTTACGTTCCACAGTCAACTCAAACTAAATCTCTCGACGCGCACTCGTATAACGAGTTATTGCTTAAGCAGTTGCTGTGGGTACTGGGCTTTCTGCAGGACATAGTACTCATGTCACCTTAGAAATGAAAACGCTTTGGTCTTGTCTGAGTCCCTTGATGCGAACGCGATTCGGATCCTCGTCGATGTTGCGCTGTCGTCTATCTTCCCAAAACAATGTGAAAAATGGCGTGACGCGATGAAGGATGCTTGCGAGCAGTCTCGTCATGAATTGAATGATAGACAAGAAACGGCATGTAAAGAACTCAGGTTCCAGGAGGATTCTTTTGGGCGTGTGCTTCGAGATGCGGTTGTTGACGACGTTATAAAAATCTTCCCGTGGGGCCTTTTCTCGTGGCTCCTTGAGGAAAGCCGCTGAGGTCAAATATTCTATAGATCAATCGAACGAGATGCCCTTTCATCTCTCGTGCGGGTTGACCGTGATTCTGATTTGAGACAAGAGCTCGCCCGTAAGAAATTCAATATGTTATATTATTATCCCTCTCACCTGTTTACCTAGAACATACGCAGGTCGGTGATCTTCGTCGGTCGATTCCATATTTCGGCGATATCTATCGACGTCATCTCGAGGACGCCAGGTTCAATGCTGTGAAAGGACCCGATTTCAAGGCCTTGAAGGAGCGCCTGATATTCGTGCGCCACCTCCTGAATGAACACAAGGAATTAGCCCCCGGAATACGCACAGAGCTCATTCAGGCTATCCTTTCTGATGGTGATATTCGCCGTGCTCGACAAGTAGTTCTCAAGTCCGACAAACATAAAGAAACCGGAAAAGGATCTTTCTTCTCTGCAATCTCAGACTGGTGGTCCTCGTCAAAAATCCCCGACGAGGATTCCCTGCGAAGAGAAATGAAGAAGATAGCAAGTGGCGTCTCTGACCCTAAATTTCTGTCCGAACTAAAGGGAATAGACGATGACGATCTAACCGGCCCGGTTCAGGAGGCCTTAGTCCTTGCCCATACTCAGTTGTCGTCTTCAATCGACAAAACTGTGAAAACTATGACTCACGCTATGTTGAGGGCACAAGAGGAAGCATGCAAGATTTCTATACGACGTGAGGTTGAGACAAAGGAAAGAAAGGCGTTGAGTAGCGCGCTCGTAAATTTCATCCATGACATCAATAGAAGCTCTTTTGGGCAGAGAACCTCGTGAGTTTGTCGTTCTTGTCAGGACTGAGCGTTGACTGCCAACAGAGTGGCATACATCGATAATGTTGAAAAATGGGGGAGGGGCTACCCTCCAGGTGCGTATATTATTTCTTCTGATACGTCGACTATCATCGCAGATTAATGTGGTCGATGTTATTAAGATTACAGGGTTACTGGTCGCAGAGTGGAGCCTGTAGAACCCAAACTCGAATTTCTGATTCACCTCATGGATTTAACGAGTGACGACAAGCACAACATGCAGTCAAATCCCAAGCACGTACCCAATCCTGTCGTGAGCGACCGACGCTCAGTCCCATTCCACCTACCACTAGGCCTGCATATTGTGTACGAGTTTAATGTTGCAGGGTTTTCCGTTCATTAACTAAAGCTCTTTCTCAGCTTTCACAGGCTCCTAGCGAATAGAAGGCTCCTAATTGTTCTTGCAGACCGGGATAAGTATGCCATTTATCTCGAACCTCTATCAGAAATGGATGCGGCCATACAGCGGGCCAAACCAATCAAACCTCTTAACCGTGACAAGGTCGGTGAAGACTTGTTATTCGCATATGACGAGACGAAGCGTTTGTTGGCCGTCTGCGCTCCGGCAAAGGTAAGTTCAATACGTTTGTTCATAGTGGAAGTCCTGACGTGCTGTGTTATGATAAGATGCAACTTTACGCATTTGTATTCGATGCAACCTTCAAAACGCTTCAAGGCCAAGGGAGCGCCATCAGCTTAGCTCCGTGGTATAACCAAACTGGGATCTCAATCCACCAACTGACTTCCGTATGTGGAAGTGACGAGGTGGTGTTAGTAAACTCCAACGCGCAGATCCGGATCTTTTCCTTCGTCACACAGCAATTCAGGTAAGTCCTTTGCTATCTCTACTCTTAACGGATCAGCTACTGACTCTAATGCATGGCACCAGACCTGCCTCGTTACAACTCCCGTCGCTTCCTAGTGCTGTGTACCCATCCCCAGACGGATCCTGCCTCCTTCTTCAATCCCAGGACAAGCCAGCCCTCCTTGACTGCATATCATTGGGAGACCTTTGGCTCCACCAATGGGATATCCTTGCAAATTCCAACCTTTCCACTTGAGGGTGCAGTCGTCACATCGATGGCTCGTCGAGGATGCGTCTTTCTTCTCGCCCTCGATATCGACGCTCAATGCGTAAACTCCGTAGCCATTGACATCACAAAAAAGGTTACAGAAGTTGTGTTCCAGGAAAAGGGCAACAGAAACACGTCACAAAGCGGTACGAATACCACCTACCACAACAGCTTGGTGGACTGTCACAAGGATGTCTGGACACGTTTCCCCTGTTATCCCTGCTGTGAAGCGCCGTACCATCACGTCTTTGAGTGAACGGCGACCGAAACGTCTGACATTCGTTTCTGAGAACCCCACAGGGCAATTTGCTCCCTATTTCTCTGATCTCATCCGGGGGTTTGTAAGGGCAACAAGGAAACCAACAGGTGACGAACTGCATGGTATTAGGGTGTCAGCCACAGATTTTGAATCATTCCGGGAGCAAACTCTCTCCAACCTGAATTGGAATGTATCGCAATATCGTCTTAGGGAATGGCTTGTTGACCTCCTCTGCCTTATTCCCATCCATATCGCGGTTTGCCGCGAAAATCGATTTGTGCCTTTGGCAAATGGTGTTATCTCTTCTGAGTTGGAGAGGTCTCTACTTGGCGCAGACGTCAACCAAATAGTGGACAAACTCTCGTTTGGGTGGTATGAGTCCATTTTCCAGTCCTACATGGCGAAGATGGTATGGCTCTCAGTGTAGTTTTGATATATTTTTGATTCCGGTTTTCGTCTTCGTAGCCTGTAAAAGTTGTGTCTTCGATGGGCCAGCAGTCAGTTGGAAAGAGCTTCTCGTTGAATCACCTGGTGGATACATCCTTTGCAGGGAGCGCTATGCGGACGACAGGTTTGTTCGTGTTGAATGTCTGATACAGAACTTAAACTGATATGTGTACAGAGGGTGTATGGATGTCTGTAACGCCTACAGATGACGAATTAATCGTGGCACTCGACTTCGAAGGTGAGGACTAACCGTTCTAGTCCTCTCCTAGCTAGTGACGTAATCATATTCCAGGTGTGGACACAGTCGAAAGATCGCCTCAAGAAGATACCCTTCTTGTTTTATTCAATACGGCAATATCTAATCTTGTACGTTGGTTGTATTCTGCGAAAATCCCCTTTCTGATGACCGTCAGGTCCTGTTTCGCAACAATTTTGCGTTAGGTCGGGATATCAGCGGGCTCTTCCAATCATTCCAATCAAGTGCATCTGTCTTGGACCCAGCGGCAAACCCCTCTCTTTTTCAGTCTACGCTTGTCATTATCATCAAGGTAAGTAGTTCGCGGCCACACACAACACGACATCACAGGACCTTCTTTCTAGGACGTTGTGGAGTCGGACAAAATAGAGATCGACCGAGAGTAATGTTTTTCATAAATTCCAGCGGTCTCACAACTAAAGCGTGACTGGTAGATTTTCCTCCAAGTTTCACAAGATCGTGGAACAGGAGCAAGATGCTAACTTCATTTCGCGTCTGCACGGCGGGAAGTTAGACATCATACCATGGCCTGTGATCGAATCGAAGGAGTTCTACAAGCTATTCTCGGTCCTAAAGAAGCGGCTTGACTTGCAGAAGATTTCACATCCGACCGCCGGGGAGTTTCTTCATACAATCAAAACTCTCATGGCGAAGATCAAAGTATGCCCCTTTTATTGTCAATACCATTGCTCTGACTGTCATCTTGCAGGCTAATGACTGGGGAGCTCTTTCTCGTTGGTCGATGCAACCTTCTCTTCGCCCTGTCGAATTTAATCTCCTGACTGACAGAGACTATGGCTGAACATCGCGCCAAATCATTGTCCACTCTCCTACCAATTGCGCTTTCGACAGGATTCTCAGAGATTGAGCCTGAGCTCGAGCCCTTGAAGGTTCTATAGCCTATCAATGTGAGGTATAACAATCGTAATCTGACCAAGTTTTCAGGACATTGACACCGATGTCATACTCCCGAGCGATGATACAATGGCAATTTTCGCCATCTTCGAAGGAGAAACGGTTCAACTAGTCGATATCGAAATGCGTCTTGCTGCTTTATTGAAGCCTCGATGCCCAAGCGTGCCACGGCAACATATCCCAGACTCCCAGTGGATTGCAGAACTCAAATCGTATCTCGATGAATTGGTTGACTTGCGCGTCAATCACGTCCGAACTTGGTTGGACTGTAATTTGGGTAGATTCCAAGGTGGCAATGCGGCCATAGAGGATCTACGCAGACGATTTGGCCACATGGTCATCGAGATGAAGACCAATGTCCAACTCTGTGGCGCTCAATGTGCATCTTGTCTTCTCCTCTGTGTCCATAGCCGCCTTCATGAGGGCGACCATTCTTGTAACACCACTCACAAGTGTGTGCATAATTGTGATTTCTGTGAGGATGAGGTAAAAATTTGTGGTACATCGTGCGTTGCCTTATCTTTGTTTTTTGTATATCTTTACTGAAGAAAGTGTAGGGCTGGGCATCCCGGGAAACACATGTACGTGACGTGCGGCGCCTAGATATTACGACTTTCTCACCCACATACAGTTGCGTCGTCACTGCTCACTTATGCGGCGAACCTTGCAAATTGTCAGGGAGGCGAGGTTGCTTGGAAGACTGCACAAAGGTCTGCTGTGACAACCCCTTCCTCAGGTTTCTGATACTTATTTATACACAGGTTGCGAGTCACACTGACGATGACCACATGTGCTCTGCGCTGGTCCATATGTGTGGCGAGGTATACGTTCATCTTTGGCAATGTCGGCTTTTCTCACGACCATGAAACATTGCTAGCCATGCGCTCTCAGAGGCACGAAATTGCCTGATGGGAAGACTTATTCCTGTCCGGAACGTTGCAGTATCCCGATGTAGGTTTAAGTTCTGCTCACCATCGTCTCAACTAATGTACCTCCCATGTCGACAGTGACCAGGACCACGAGACTCATTCCTGTGACACGAGGCTCTGCCCATCGACCTGTGAACTTTGCAAACGGCTTTGTGATGAACCACACCTTCATGGGCTCACTCCCGGAGCACATCACCTTTGTGGGTTAGTGTTTTAGCTACTGTGAGTCATCATCGGAGCTGAGCTTCTCCGGGAGCAGGGAAGCGCACACATGCTCAGCGCTTTGCTCGGCGAAGGGGATCTGTCAAATTGAGACTGCACCCCAGTCCATCCAGGCCACCTTTACAGGAAGACATGAAACATTTCAATATACCAAGGTAATCAAGTTCCGTATTATTATGCGTCGTGCTTGTCTCATTATTTCTTGTCTGCAACATAGTACACGCAAGGTTTGTTGATAGTCAGACGCATGGGGATGTGCTTACCTCGATCCAGTTGCAAAGCGGTTGCAATGTGTTATGACGATTCCTCCAGGACGAACTTCTCATGAGGGGTTGCACATCCATAGTAAAGACGACCGGCCCTTCCACTTTTGCGAGGCTCGGTGCGAGACTACCCTGCGTATTTTGCATTACAGGACGCTGAAATCTTGTAGCTGTGATAATTGTAGCTATTTTTGCACCCTGCCCCTTGGTAAGACGCAAATTTACAAAGTGCATCAACCGCTGATGGTCTTTGTCATTTCAAGGTCACGCCCAGCAAGAACATGAAACCAGTCACGGGTCTATGACGCAGACTCGCTGGGCGGTTGACGGGCCAGACGGGACAAGTCTCGAATTGGGCGGTCGCAAATTCTCCTCAAATGACGAGGGAGCACCGATGATGTGCAATCTTATTTGCTCGTCGATTGGCAGACACGTTCATATCGATTACTGCCGTACAGAACAGGGTGGTCGTTGTGATGGTGCAGAGGTTCAACACATCAACGAAAGGATGACACCAAATCCGAACAAACCCAAGGATGCTGTCACTCACGGACTTTACTGGCGTAGGATGGGTATGTCCAGCCAATTGCCGCCGTCTTACATCTACTCAAATAAAGCATTACTCATAGGATTCAAATGTTATATGCGCTTTCACCCTGACGAGCTAAGCACTGAGGTTTGTAATATGATTAGACCCATATCCCCGCGATGAACAGGCCAATTTTGCAAAATGGTACGTCATTCCTCAATGCTAAGATTGATTTCTTACTTGTAATCTAGCGACGCCATGTGTTCCGGTGCGTAATGGTGTCAATAGGTTACTCCAAAATCACTACATCGTATGTCAATAGGGCCCGAACATTCGGGGACGCCAGCTGGCACGGGGCAACCATCTTATTGCACATTGCCCATGTTCCATGCCCCCCGGAACCCTAACGACCCCGTGAATGGCTTTGGCTATATTTCCAACGATGGGCATCTATTCGGATGCAATAACCCCGTTGTGATGCAGCAAGCATTTCACGTGTAATGTTTTCCTTCCTTTACTACGGAGAGCTCTAATATCTGGTTGAAATAGGATATTCGTCATTGACAGGTTAAATCTATGCTGATGAGCGTGCTCAGTGGCTCATATATGCGTTTTTAGATCTGGTTCAATGTCTAGCACCGATCGCCAACCACTTCCCAACGAACCAATGACGAATCGAATCCAGCAATCCGCCAACAATAGGCTTGGCGCGATTTATTCGTCACTTTATAGCTTCTGGTCTGCGCGCCATGCGGCCACAACGGCGGGTCGACAGACCGCTGGCGCAAGGCGCGACGCATATAGTCTCATTCTTTTCAATGAGAATGCTACCAATGTTCTGACCAACGATTTCACGAGCTCGCCGGACCAACTATTAGATGTGGTGCTTGGCAGCCGAGCTAGCGGTGGTACGAACTTTTTGGAAGCCCTCCGAGCAGGACAAGCTGTCATGGAACGAAACTGGAGCACAGAGAGGTTCGTAAACTGGACTAACTTCTGTGTAACTCCTCACTTTGATTCTTCAACTGGATTTCAGAACGCCGATCATGATCTTTCTTTCCGACGGCGAGTGCTCTGTACCTGACTCGGCCATTCAAGATGTTTGTCGTTCCGCGGTTCGGCTGGGGTGCGTCCCTTTCTTTCAGTGCAAGTTGATCCCTCATTTCGCCTGCAGAAAGCCACTATCGTTCCATTCCATCTCGTTCGGACCAGACTCTTCGTCCTCATATCTTCGGAGGATGGCCAATCTGGCCCTTGGAATCCAGAATAATGCTCCCCGCGATCCTCTCATGCCACAAGCGGGGTCAATTCCTTCCTCTTTCTCTATTGCTCTAGACACGGTAAGAAAACCCGTGCATTGCTGCGGTGAAGATAACCTGATGTAAAACGCCCAGGTACGGCTTGCGGAGACGTTCTTGGGTATTGCGGAATCGCTGAGGAAGCCACGGGGATCACTGATGTGCTGACGCATTACACCTTGGCGTATTGTATCAAATGACCGAGCTTTGCTTGTGGTTGCTCCGGTGTGAAAGTCTATATGTAGTATTATCATGTTTTACTCGCAAAAAACAGACCGTCATTCATGAATGGGCAGATAGCAACGATGGCGGTTACGATCGCAAAGGAGTGCAGCTATGTAGCGGGCACGGGCACGGAACGTGTCCAATAGGATGAATAGTGGGACTGGGATAGCAGGGCGTAGGGAAAGGAGTGAGGGTGGTTAAGATACCGGAACGGGTTCCAGTCCGTTCTGCGCGTCACCTGAGGTTCGGTCACAAAGATATCGAAGGTGGCATCCGCCGAGCAGGCAGTAAGTGGATAAGATAGACGTCGAGCAGAGAGAACTCGTCGACGTGCCAACATGTCAACGGTCGATGTCTAAATCCGATATTTTGTTCCCCACCTTTCCCAGCGTGCCCGGCTCTCCCAACGGTGGAAAGTCACAGGGCGACCAGAGAGCTGCCGAGCTTCGGTGAATTGCCCAGCAATTTTCTGGACGGATTCCGACTGCTGTACCTCCTGTAAGAAAAGGCTCTGTAGCGCGGGTAAAACATCTGTTGCGGCGACCTCATTCAGGGCATGCATGGCAAACAAGTCGCGGAACCCCATCGGATAAGTAGAGATCCTTCACATCAGTGAAAGGGACCAGAAGTTCCAACCATTGGGTTATCTCCATGTCATCTCTCCAGCGCGAGTGCGAAAACGGAAGGCGATCTTCGATCTCGAGCACCTCCAAAGTGGAGAGGAGCGTTAAGGACGACTCGGAACCCCCAAAGATCTGAGCCAGAGACGAAAGCTGCCAATCCAACTCTCTGCACTTGATTTTCAACTCGAGCCCCTTCCTGCTATTGTGATTGCTTCGCGGGGAATGTGTAAACCAAATATAGTCATCGGAAATGATCACTACTGCCCGATTGAGCGTCTGGAAATTTTCCGCATGACCGAAGAAGCGGTGAAGTTGTGAGACATCGAAAACGAGGCCCATGAAGTATGTTACGCTGATGGTGTCGAGAAGAGGGGCATCGAGCTGTCCCAGGAGGTCCTCCAAGTACTCGTGAACGCCTCGGAATTGAAGTTCAACGAGAGCCGGGAGGACCGAGCGCGTCTGTAAAGGCAGGCGCTGACCTGCTGGGTCAGGGCGAGATCGAGGGGATTGGAAGCTAAGGTGAAGGGTTTCGAGTCTGGTCGTCGCCAACAGGACAGTGGCCATCGCCTGGGGTGAAATGTACCCGGACTCGGGAATGTCGACAAGGGAAAGAATGACAAGGTGATTGGCGGACAAGAGTAGCTTCTGCATTCCAGGAAATGGACAATTTCGGACCCAGAGCATCTGTAACCGTGGGGCAGATCCCGCCAAGAACGAATCGGGGACGGTCGGAAGTGAATTATTGCCAAACTCCAACTCCCTCGAAATGTACAGACGTGTCAGCTCCGGGAACGGCCTCTGTATCAATGCTGAAAAACTTCCCCAATGTGAGTTCGGGATGTTGTAGACGTAGATCTCACATATGCGATTGTGGTGCTCCGAGTCGAGTGCAGCATATATGTTCTCCCATCTGGGGTTGAGGACCATTTCCGGGGATGAATATATCATGTGGCGCCCCGATATCACCAATGGCAAGACTGGCCAGGTGTCCAGCATTTCTGATAAAGCTCTGTCTCCAGTGTACACAAGTCGCAGGTTGATGCGACGTGGAGATGCAAACACGATACGTCTCCATCTTCGACATACATGGACTAGTGTATGCCATTCTGTTGCCCATGCGTTCCAGTTATTCGCATAGAAATCAAATATTTCCTCGAGGACATCGTCAGTGAGCGTGTCGATGGTCCCCTGGCCTACAATGGACTGATTGATCAGTGGCTGTTGTGGATACTGCACAGAAGACACACTCCGCCGACAAGGAGAAGGTTTTAAAGATCCTTCCGGGGGAGTCATCAGGGGGCGCTAGGTGGGAGTTGGCTCTATTGATTGGGTTGGGAGGGACCGAGTCGTCCTCATCCTCACCATATGAGCTCCTAACCACTTATTGTCGGGGCAGCTCTTCCGCGCGTACCAATGGCCCGTCCCTCTCTCGCAATCACAACTTGACTTGAATCGCTAGGTCAGCGCTGTTTTTGCCTTGTAAATTTCTGCAACCTCCTCGAAGCGTATCTTAGCGCGGGTTCTGGGCTACGCGTAGCCAAAACGAATGTAGTAGTAGGTACGGGATGCGAGAACTTGCCCTCGTTAGGAAAGGTAAACTGAGAACTGGAAGGGACAGGGGAGCGGGGAAGCGAGCTGAAGCGACGTACGCGCATGGCATGGCGGAGGGCACAGACACCACGACAAGGAACGAATCAAAACTTTGGAAATAGAGACCACACATGAACCTCCCAATTTGATTCCATCGCCAGATTATCTTTATGCAGACACGAAGGACATGTTACTGTCTTGTTGAAATACTTGTCGTAGTCTGATCGAATCTAAGATATCATACAAAATGAGGAGATCACGTTGATTGTAGCAAGTGGGTCACAGTAACTGTGCGTGCTCCGAGTAAGGTGATGTATCAGGGAAATGAACAGGAAATAGATGACACGAGATGCTAATCGGATGAAAAGAAAGCAGAGAGAATAGATCGATTCGGTATTACGTCAACCCAACCTCCTTAGCTCTCAAGATGGTGGACGGTGACAGGGCGTCCACAGCGCCATCGTGCGACAACGAATGGCCCAATGGCTTTCTGAGCATGTTCTGGTAAGATGTGCCACTCCAAGGAAAGACTGTGCAGCGCAGGCAACACTTCTGTCATCCTTCCTCTGGTGAGCTCACCCAGGGCTTCACAGACATGGGACGCAACGCCATGCGATAAATGCAGACTCTTCACGGCAGTGAACGGGCCCAGAAGTTCTAACCATTGATGGCTCTTCCAAGACGATTTCAGAGGGAAGGCATCACAACGATCCTCGATCTCAAGCCGCTCCAAAATGGAGAGGAGGGGAAATGATGCGCTACAGACCTGGGCCAGGGATGAAATCCGCCAGTTTAACACCGTGCGCTTGATTTTCACCATGAGCTGCTGCCTGCGATGATTGCCTGCCCTTTCTTGTTGGGGAAATGAAATTGAAATTGAATCATAAGACGTGGACACCACTGCTCGATCGAACGTCTTGAGCCTTTCTGTATGACCGATGAACCGGTGAAGTTGTGGAACGTTAAAAGCGAGGCTCATGCAGAATGATATGGAGAGGTCTTGGAGAAGGGGAGCGTCGATGTGGGCTAAGAGGTCCTCCAAGTACTCGTGAGTACCATCGAAGTCGAACTTGGTGAGAGTGGAAAGGAAGGTGCGTGCATGCGGAGGTAGAGGACGGTTTGTTGTGTCTGGGTGAGATGTAGGGAAATGGAATCCGAGGCGAAGTGTTTCAAGCCTAGGCACCATGGACAGGGCGGCGACAATCGCCTGTGGTGAAGTGTAGCGGGAACTGGGAACGTCCCAAATGGAAAGTACGACAAGGTTGTTGGTAGACAAAAGTAGATTCTGCAGTCCAGGAAACGGAGAGCTTCTTAACCAGAGTTCTCGTAGACGTGGGACAGATCCACCCAAGAATGAATCTGAAATCGGAACGACTGGCGCTTCCACCGAAATGCCAAGATGTGTCAACTCGGGGAATGATTTTTGCATGACTGCTGCGAGCCTTTTCCAGTGTGGATTCGGAATGTGGTACAAGTGGATTTCACATATGCGATTGTAGTGCTCCGAGTTGAGTGCAACAGCTATGTTGCCGCAGCTCGGGTCGAGGGTGAGAGGTCCCCAGGAATGACGTGTTATCGCCACTGGCAAGACTGGCCAGATGTCCAGCATCCTCGACATAGGTCTTTTCCCCGCGTACTCAAGTCGTAGGTTCAGGCGGCGCGGAGACGCAAACACGATGAATCTCCATCTCCTACACACGTGAACTAGTGTATGCCATTCGCTGATCCGTGCATTCCAATTGTTCGCATAGAAATCGAATATTTCCACGAGGGCGTCGTCGGAGAGTATGTCGATGGACACCCTGCCTGTTCCAGATTGGTCAGCGGTTATTATGGAGGATGTTCAATAGGCGTACTGTGATCTCGTTCTCGACTAGACACTTCCCGGAGATGTATGGCATCCTTCCCTATCATCAAGCATGAAGACGGTCCAACAACCGGAGTCGACAAGCGGGGGGTGCAAGACAATAGCATATCTGTGACAGCAACGAGCGGCAAGGAGACTTGATGCCGAAGACGCCGAAGACGGCTGTGTAAGAGCCCGAGTTAGTCACTTGAACAATGAATGGCAGGAATGGATTGCGACGTACAGGCGAAAGCTCATCAGTGAGGATGTAACGTCTGCGGATGAGGATCTTGTACGGAAATTACCCTGGGTTCGGTGAAGTAAAGATGAGTGATCAAGAGGCGCCTAAGACGCCAGTTGGCATCGTGGGCGGAGCATGTCTTCCTAATTTTATTGCCCGATTGGAGATGGATTGATCGATACAGCATGCAACATATTCATATTTCGGACATCCTTGAACCACTCTTGAAAAGGCTTGAAAGCTTGAACTTACCTCCTGTAGGTGTCAGGACAACGAAATTACCCTCCGCCGTTTGCCGAACACCGACTTCAAATTCGCCACCACTCTGTCCTCGGTTAACCTTTGCGGGCTGGGGGTACTGTGCTTAACCCGAGCTTTGGACAGACCCCTCATTCGGACACATCAAATATCTCTCTCACTTTACCACCAAACTGCCTCAAACTTCATACATACATTCTATTAAGTATATTGAACATTTCTATGACATTGTTTCCTTCATAAATTTCAGTGCTAGGAGGGTCAGAAAATAGGCACATGTCACACCTGCCAATTGATGCCATGTTGGAGATCAAATGCTATCAATAATCCCATTGCACTGCACTGTTTTTGCATCTTTGACTCACATTCACCAAGGTGCCCATGCCTGCCAAAAGGCACCATAGGTGGTGGGACTGGCATGCAGGCAACCCATGTTACAAGGCTCACCTAAATGAAGCACTGGGAACAAGGATGAGAAAGCCATTCATGCATGTACATACTGCTGGCACATCAGTGTTTTGACAGGTTGCTTGTCACTGCTTGGACCAGATGGTAGTGAGTTGCCAGCAACATGCTACCATCTGGTACCAGTCCAGAAAGTTGGCAAGCTGACAAGTCTGCAAGCCATGTCAAAATTGCCACATGTTACGATGTCACGGCCATAAGAGCGTTAGCTCAGGGTTCAGTGGGGCCAAGTCCCTGTGACTTGGTTCAAGGGTTCAGTGGGGCCGGCTCAAAGAGACCGGATCAAAGGTTTAGCATCTCAAGGCTTAGTCAGACAATGACTCAGCCCACAGACAGAGTCGATCTTCTGGTTTCACAGAAGAGGAGGACAATGAGAGAGAGGCAGAGGGGGAAGAGGAACACAAGGGTTCCTTGAGGTGTGCTTAGGTCGAGCAGAGTGTAGGCCAGCACAAGCAAGTTGTGATTGAGAGACTATACAGGGCAAGGGATGCGACAGGAAATGGGACAAAGCTAAGCTTGGGGTATTCCCCAGCTTCTACAGGTGCTTAAATACTGTATCTAGTGAGGCTGTACAGTACCAAATGCGGAACAATAGATATACTAATCCAATAGCAAAAGGAGCTCAACAATAGATGAAACACAAAGATAAAACAATAAGGACCATCAGCATCAAGGGATGAAATGGTAATCAAGGGGAAGAGGGTGAAAGTAAAGAACAATAGAGAGTAACTTAGAGATGAACTGAGACAGGGGTAGATCACAACATCATGCCCCCCTCATGCTTAGTTCTCCAAACTAATCAGTCTCAGGACCTGACTCAGGAATATAATCCCTGTCACCCTTGGGCCAAGCACCTTGAGGGCCCATTGCCTTGGGACAGTAGCCTCTGTAACTCCTATGAGTCCTTCTCAGGATGCAGTCCACCTGACCAGCGCAGTTGGTATGAGGTCTGTTACAATCCTTGTTCCAATGACCCTTGGTGTTGCAGTGTTTACAAATGTGCTGATGCTTCTGTAGTTGTTGACATTGTGCTTTGGTCATGCATGCAGGGGTTAGAGGGGTATTGGGGGTACTAGTGTTGTCAGAGAACATTTGTGGAAAGTGGGAGGGTGACCCCATAGGGGCATCGTTCTGGGATTGGTCCACAACACAAGGGAGGTACTTGAGTGGAGGGGTCAGTGAAAGAGGTGGGTGGATTGGTGAGACAGGGGTAGAGAGCATAGAGGGTTGTTTTTAGAACCTCAATCTTGTCATAACTCCCTGCCAGTGAATAAAAGGGGCTGGTGACACAGGTGAGACCTTCATCAGTCATCATGTTGTTGAGTTGATGACGGACTCAGACAGAGGTGTTATTAGTGCGGAGACGACTACGGATGGTGGCGGATTCTTTGGTGTAGGACTGAATTTCATGGAGTTGGTTGGCGAGTTGATGTTGGAGTATGTCCATAGCCCCTTGAATAGCTGTACATTTGGCCTCCAGGACCTTCAGATGCAGTGAACTGTTGTGGAGGTGGTAGATGTCAGCAAGGGCCCCAGGGTTGTGGAGGTTTTTGAGTGCTTGGGCAACATCAAAGTGAAAGGGGTAGTCCTCAACTAGGAGGTGGAGATCAGAGGCAGTGGTAGAAAGGTGAGGGGCAGAGACGACGGGTAGGGCAATGAGTTTGTTTCCATAAGTGGGTTCTCCCCATCCCATAGTTCCTAAAATCATAGGTTCGTCATTCCATAAGGCGACTCATAAATAGGGTAAAAGGTGTCGTTGCCCATTGACATTGATATAGAAAGGGGGAACGTGCATGTATGGTTCGTAGACAAACCAGGGGGGTCCAGGGTGAGTGGGGTCTGCTTCGGTGGAGGTAGGTGAGGGGCTCCCTTCATGGATGGCCAGTGGGTTAAGGGTGGCGGTGAGGTCTTGGAGTTCGGCCTCATTGGGGACGACGAATGTTCATTGGTCAATGATGTGTTGTATGACATTGGGTGAGAGGGGCTCTTGTTTGATAGTAGGGGAAGGGGTAAGAAAGGGTAAGGGAGATGAAGGGGGAGCTGGGGAGGACACGGGGGTATTGTAAGTGGAAGTAGCATGTTTGTGGTGCCAAGCTGACCATTCTGAAGGAGTGGGGGTATTTATGGAGGCCAATCGTATGATATGTTTCCATACCAAATCTGTAAGTACTGCTCTTCATATAGATAAATGAAACTTGGAGAAACGGGGGTCCATCATAAGTAACTGAAATCTGCGGAAGTCGCCAGGGGAAAGAATTCCAGAAAAGAGTTGTTCCCTGGTGGCTATGTTAAAAATGGTGTGTCCATGGTTGGGGATAGTGGGATCATTAACTGAGTAGGAAGGGGGGTTATGTGAGTTGATTTGGGGGAGTAAAGTACGTTGTTGTATCGTAAGTCTTTGAAATTGGTGTTCCAGACTGTCTAGATTTTTGTCTGAGTGGTGGGATTCTGTGGGGTCAGAGTTAGTGGTAGACATAGTGCGGAGTTTGGTGGGTTGTTGTAGATGAAACATGGTGATGGCATCTTGAGCATTTTTAAGGTTCAAGAGGGGCTCCCATGTGTCTTCTGCCATGGAGTATCCTTTCCATCGGACCCTGTATTGGAGACACCCCTTGTGGGTGCGTTGAGCGGTGATTTTTTCAACTTCATATTCTCCCAAGAGAAGATCAGGTGGCGGTTCAGGGAAGTTCGGTCCATGTTTGGCTGTCTCTGTGACTGGGGATAAGAGGGAGGCGTGAAATATGTTGTGGATACTCCATTGGGGGGGAAGTTGAAGTTGATAGGCAACATGGGAGATTCTTTTGGTGATGGTAATAGGGCTGAACCGTTTGGGGCGGAACTTATGAAACTGATGGGGAGTTTTTCAGTTAGTACCCTCCAACCAGACCTTCTGTCCTTCTTCGAAACCCTTGAACTTGGTTTCTTTGACCCAGTTGTCTTGTGCCTTCCTCATTGCTTCCTGTGCCGACTCCCTCATGTCTTTTAATGCTTGAAGCTGCTCTTGGATTCTGGGAAATTTGGATTTGAGTTGGGTACCAAGTCCTTGTGGGTTAAAGCCTATTAGGAGTTCATATGGGGTTTTCTTGGTGGTGGTAGATTTGTGAGTGTTAAAATGGTATTGGGCTATGGGGAGCCAGTGTGCCCACTCTTCTTGTTTCTCCCCAGTGTAGATGTGTAGGTACATTTCCAATGTTTGATTGGTTCTTTCTGATTGTCCATCAGTTTGGGGGTGGTAGGCAGTACTCAAGTTCTGATTAATCCCAAGGATTTGGGAAACTTCTTGGAACAGGTTGGAGGTAAAGCGGGAGTCATGATCGGAGATAATTGTAGAGGGGATTCCGGTCCAGGGGAATGTGTATCGTAAGAATAGTTTAGTCATTTGCAGGGTCCCCATGTCTTTACGGCAAGGTATGAATATAGCCACCTTAGTGGAGTCATGGTCAGTAATGGTCATGATGGCATTGTTTTCTTCTGATGGTGGGGGGTCAACAATCCAGTCAATGGCCACAGTCTGGAAGGGTTTCTGAAATTCTGGGGGAATGGGGTAAATTGGGGGACGAGTTGGGTGTGTGGAGGATTTGTTGGCCTGACAGGTGGCGCAGCCTTGAATGTAATCCCGGATAAAGTAGGCCATTTTTGGCCACCAGAAGGACTCTTGGATTGAATATAAGGTTCAGGCATTCCCTGAATGTCCCCCAAGGATGCTATCATGGTAGTTATGCAAAATCTTTTGTAAGAGGGGTTCCTGGTATGGTACCACCAACTTCTCATCTTTGAATAACATGCCTTCTTCTTCTTGGAGGTCATATTTGACCTTCCACATGAGAAGATCCAATTTTCAGTTTTTCTGCTCAGTTAAGACTTGGGTGTAGAGATCTTCCGTGTGAAGTGTGTGAATAAAAAGTTTATCAGGGAGTGCCGTGATGTTTTGGTTGTCTTCTGACCTATCGTTGTGGTCTGGACGTCGTGAGAGGGCATCTGCCTGGTTAGAGACCCCTGGTTTGTGGTGGATTTCGAAGTGGTAATCTGCAAGCGTGGAGATATATCCTGCAATTCTTCGGTTGATTTTGTGAGGAAGTCAATAGTGGGCTAGGTTGGCATGGTCTGTGAAAATTTTGATGGGATGTTTAGTCCCGACTAGTAGGTATCGCCAATGTTGGAGTGTGAGGATCAGAGCCAGGAACTCTCTATCCCAGACCGGATAATTCCTTTCTGCTTCATTAAATGTGCGTGACATGTTTCCGATCATTTTCCTTTTTCCTCTTGGGTCCTTTTGGAACAAGATTGCTCTGGTGGCAAACTGCGAGGCATCAGTTTCCAATTCATATGGGAGTTCTGGGTTGGCCGTGTAAAGTTCTGGGTTGTCACAAACTGTGGATATTAAGGTCTTCAGGGCAGTGGTTGCTTCTGGGGTCCAATAAAAGGGGGTTCCTTTCTTGATGGTGGAAAAGATGGGGTGAGCGATTTTTGCGAAATCTTGGATGAATGGCTGTTGGTAGTTGAGGGCCCCCATGATTTGTTGTACCTGTTTCAGGTTATTTGGGCGTCTAGGCCAATCTTTAAGACCGTCCATTTTAACTGGGTTGATCTTGAGGGTCCCTTGGTTGATTCGAAAACCCAAGAAGTCAATTTCGTGTTGTTCAAAGGTGCATTTTGATGCCTTTAAAAAATAGGAGTCCCTTTTGAGTAGGTCGAGGAACTTGTGTGTAATTTGCCAGTGAAGGTGCTCTTCTCCCAACCCTGTGGCTATTGCCATGTCATCTAGATAGTTGTAGGTGTTCTCTGGATACTTTAGGAGCCAGGGTTGGAGGGTGTGGTTCATTGCTTGTTGGAAGGCTGCTGGGGTGTTGGTGAAGCCAAAGCCCATTACCATGGGGACGAAGGTACCGAATTGAGTTTTGAAGGTGCCTTTGTGCCGATCTTCTGGGTGGATCAGGATGTTGTTGTAGCCAGCTCTGACGTCAAATTTGCTAAAGGTGGTTTTGCCCCTTAACTGGTGCAACTGTTCTTCCATGTTTGGTAAAGCGTGATAGTCATGGACTGTGGCGTTATTGAGTTTTTGGTAATCGACTACCATCCGTGGGGCGGTGCCATCCTTCTTCTGGACAAAGAAGACAGGAGACACGAAATCTGAGACACCATCTTTGATGAAACCTTTGGCTAGATCTTCCTGTATTTGTCTTGATAGTTCTTGTTTTTCGTTCTGGGAGAGGGGGGTAAGTTTGACAATCAAGGAACTTGGGGGCATCAGGTTTCAGGGCAATTCTGAAGTCAAGTTCTCCTTGACTGGGCGGGAGTTGCTTGGCTGCTTCTTCTGAGAAGACTTTCTGATGCTGTGAATATTCAGGGGGAATGATGGTTGATCTTATTTGGGCGACTCAGATCTTTGGTGGGTTCATTGGTGATACAGGGGTGAGAAGGACCCCTAGGTGGTTTCTAAGGTGGCCAGTGCTCCAGTTAACGAGGGGGTTTAGTGCTTTTAGGAAGGGGTATCCTAGGATCATCCTATCTTCTCCTAAATTTGTAAAAGGTGAGGAGTCGTGTGGTGGGTCCATGTTGCATGGCTATGTGGGCATAGTGAGTTAGCGCTCCACCCTGGCTACTGGTGCCGTCTACGTTGATGATGGGTCTGGGGGTTTTGAGGGTTCAAAGTGGGATTTGTAGTTTTCCCATGATTCCTTGGCTGATAAAGTTTTCCGTTGCTCCACTGTCTAGGAGCGCTTGGCCAGTCTTTCCATTTGTTGTAATCATAAAAGGAACTTTCATTGAGTTTTCTTTATGTTGAACAATGGTATCTATGTGGGCCTCAGTACCGACTGTTGTACCTTGGCCTAGAGAAAATCCTCTTTGAGGATGAGGTCCCAGAGTTTGGCTCTATCCTCCACTGGCAATGCTTTCATGCGGGCCACCATGGTGGAGGCTTCTTCCTCCTTGGGTGGTTCCGGGGTTGGTTCAGTAGTGCGGGCCTTTGAAGTAATGGGGTCCGTATTTTTGGGACATTCCTGGCTGAGGTGGCCTTTCTCCCTACAATGGAAGCAATGCCCTTCTTTTGCCAATTGTTTCCTTTCTTCCTCAGTGAGCTTCTTGAAGTTGGATTTGGTGGCGTCCACCTGCATTCGGTCAGGGTGATGGGACTTGTGTTCTGAGGGGGAGTGTGTAGTCTTCTTTCCTTTGAGTTTTTCTCTGATAGTGACAAATTGTTGGTGTTGTCTCCTGGCTTCCTCCTTCCATTCCTGGAGAGTGGTAGGCCAGGTGTCCCTGCTCAGGATTGCATGGTAGAGTCCACTTTTGAGCCCATTTTTGAAGCTTTCAATGGCGATTATGTCTGTCTCTGGCCATCCCATTTTGGTAAGAAGTTGTTCAAAGGTGGACATGTAGTCGTCGAGGGAATCCTTCATTTCGAGTTTGACAAGAGCCGCCTGGGCATCTTCCTTTTCTGCTGTGTTGGTGAATTTGAACGTGAAATCAGCAACGAAATCGGTCCACAAGACTTCATCATTTTGGTTAATGGGATTCTGGGCCCTAGTTATTTTTTCTCTAAGGGTCATTACTTGCAAATTACCCAGTCTTCAACCTTTTCCCCTTTAATGTAAGAGAGGGCTAAGATGACCCTTTTTGAGGGGTCCCTCATGACTGCCTTGTCACCATTGAGTCCCCAGTAAAGGTTGAACTCCATGATGAATCTTTTAGTTTTGTTTCTTTCCCCTGTGAAGACTGTGGGTTCTTTGCCGCTAAGGGTTCTGTTAATCCCTTGGGCAGCCTGTGGTGCCATGATTGGTTGTGTGGCAACTTGGGGGGCTGGAGCAGCTTGTGGGACTTGTGCCACCATAGTGGGTTCTGGGGATTCTGAGGGTGTTCAGGGTTCTAGTGGTTCGGTGGGTTCCTGGGTTTCAGGTAGAGTCTGAGGCTCAGTGGTGTTCCCTGGTTTGAGGGGGTTGCCTTCTGTAGAAGAGGCTTCTGATTCTGATGGAGGTTTGTAAAGAGGGTCATCTTCCCTCCAGTAGCCTAGTCCAAGGCTGTTTCTGATAAGTTCTAGGTCCTGATGAGTGTAGAGCTGTCCTCTTCTGAGTTGTAGCTCAAACCAGCGGTTGTTGATGAATTCGACAGGTAGTTCTTTGTTGTTTTCAGTGGTAATGTAGCAGAGGAAGGTGTGGAAGGTGTCCCAAGTGGTGGTTCCAATGATGTGTTGGGGGAGGTCTGGTGAGGATCTAGGTTGGATACGGATCCAGCAGTTTGGTGGTAGTTCAAGGTTGATCTCCAGAATGGAGTAAGCTTGTGTTACAACATCGCGGCTGTAAGAGTGTTAGCTCAGGGTTCAGTGGGGCCAAGTCCCTGTGACTTGGTTCAAGGGTTCAGTGGGGCCGGCTCAAAGAGACCGGATCAAAGGTTTAGCATCTCAAGGCTTAGTCAGACAATGACTCAGCCCACAGACAGAGTCGATCTTCTGGTTTCACAGAAGAGGAGGACAATGAGAGAGAGGCAGAGGGGGAAGAGGAACACAAGGGTTCCTTGAGGTGTGCTTAGGTCGAGCAGAGTGTAGGCCAGCACAAGCAAGTTGTGATTGAGAGACTATACAGGGCAAGGGATGCGACAGGAAATGGGACAAAGCTAAGCTTGGGGTATTCCCCAGCTTCTACAGGTGCTTAAATACTGTATCTAGTGAGGCTGTACAGTACCAAATGCGGAACAATAGATAATACTAATCCAATAGCAAAAGGAGCTCAACAATAGATGAAACACAAAGATGAAACAATAAGGACCATCAGCATCAAGGGATGAAATGGTAACCAAGGGGAAGAGGGTGAAAGTAAAGAACAATAGAGAGTAACTTAGAGACAAACCGAGACAGGGGTAGATCACAACACCACAAGTCTCATTTCAGTTCATAATTAGCAAGCCAGACAAGTTCAGAAAGTTGTTGAAAGTTTGACAGGTATTGCAAATTTTCACCTAGTGTTTTTTGGTCTGGTTAGGTCTGGTTTTTTGACCTCCAATGAGGCAACCAGGACCACAACCAGTCCCAACTGATGCTGAAAATGGAAGAACTGCAACTGAACTGAGTAGGACCAGTCCTAATTGTTGGAAACGCAGCCACCGCGTGGCAGAGAAACGGACTGAACGGACCAGATAGTTAGAACGCCGTGTTGATACCACCGTTCCTTTTTCCTCAGTCTTTCATATACAAGACTGAGGTCAGTAGCACATTCCTTTACCATTTACATATACTCATTATGTACATAGCCTTTGTCCAACAAGTTAGCTTACCAACCTAATATTAGTCTTTCATATACAAGACTGAGCCTTTGTCCAACAGATTATGAGACCTGTCTGTCTCTGAAAGCTAAATCACTTCCATAAACAGCCAACATTTCATAACTACATAACATGAGTTCCTCAGCATCATCCCCAGCACCTTCATCCTCGAAAGGAAAGAGCTCTCCCACAGGTGGAGCTGTGGGAAAAATGGGCAGAACCAAACTCCAACATCATGATGTGCCGATCCTCCAAGACGGTGCAGATGAATATGCTGACTGGAAGGGAGTAATGGAGGCAATATTCGAAGCAACAGATCTGTTAAACATCGTAAACGGAACTGAAAAGAAACCGGACGCAAACGTCGACCCCAATGCCACTGCCAACTGGACGGCAAGGGACCGCGAAGCGCGCGCCCAAATCTTTATGTCCGTACGAGGGCATGCTCTCAAAACAATACTTGGCGTAAAAGGTTCCACAGAGTGCTGGAAAAAGCTTTCAATTCGATTTGAAGGGCAAGGCGACCAACAAGTCACCCACTTATTGTCAGACCTATATCTGACCACCCTCTCAGACACCGAAGCAATGGCTCCCCAGCTCAAGCACAAAATGCAGCTCGCACGCACGCTCAAAACACTCGGATACCCGATACCCAAAAAACTTCTCGCATGGATGATCATCATTGCACTCCCGGAAACGTTGGAAACTCATAAAACCATACTGTATTCCATGCCCTCCGACAAGCTCAGTACTGACTATGTCATTGGCCAAATCCTGGCGAATGAACAACGCCGGATCCACGTGACTGGTACCACTGCAGTGGCCTACTTTGCCAAGGCAGGTAAAAAGGAGAAAAATAAAAACAACCAAAGCGAGAAAAATAACAAAAAGTGCACCCACTGCAAGCACAAGGGACACAAAGTAACGGAGTGCTGGAAACTCCACGGGAAACCCACTGAGAAGGCAAAAGTCGCAGCCACTGATGCTAGCGTGCCGGGATCACCGATGTCCACATCGCTGACACTTACCAGCGCCGCGATTGCCAACGTCCCAGATCCCGACTATGTTATTAGATTATACCATGCAGTTGGGGACGATCCTGACCTGACCACCGCCCACGCGTTAAAGACCCAGGATGAACTTTGAACAGCCAACCTCGCTAACAGTTGGCTCATCGACTCTGGGGCATCTCGCATAATGACCTCTCACCGTGAATGGTTCAACCAATATACCACTCTCCCAAACCCAACTCAAGTCATGCTTGGAGATAATAGTTCTATTCCTGCGATTGGAGTCGGCCAAGTACAAGTCCGAATGCACGCAAATGGCACGTGGAGCAACATTATGTTCCGCGACGTCCTGCATGTCCCAGACTTACATGGAAATCTCTTGTCAGTTTCCCATCTGGCTCGACGCGGTGCAGAAGTGCGATTCCAGAGTCAGACATGTGGCATATATGAACAGAACCAGCTAATATGTGAAGGGTCCCTACACGGTACACTATACGTCATGGCCATATCCTCCCCCAAGTCCCTGTCCATGCGCATCGCGACGCTGGACCACTTCCCCATGGAAGGCGACAAGCCATATGCAGTCACCCTCACTGCGCGCCTCAAAACATCCAAGGCCTCCCTACATGTTTGGCACCGGCGTCTTGGCCACTTGAATACCGACACCATAACCCGGATGCTGAAGAAAGGGATGGTGAAAGGGATGGAGATTACCAGAAAGCAACTCATCACCAGTATTTGTGAGCCTTGCTTGAAGGGAAAGCAAACGCGCCTCGAAATCTTGAAGGCGACGGAAACGCGCGCTGATGTCGTGTTAGGCCGCGTCTTCTCCGACATCTGTGGGAAGATGCCCACTAGAACACCCCAGGGTCATGAGTACTTTGTCACCTTTGTGGATGACAAGTCGAGGAAAGTGTTTGTTGGTGGACTTAAATTCAAATCCGACACACTTGAGCACCTCAAAGCGTTCACGGCACGTGCTGAAGTCGAAACCGGTCAGCGACTGAAAGTCCTCCGCTCTGACGGAGGGGGCAAATACACTGGGAAAGAGTCTCAGAAGTTCCTCACAGAGAAAGGAATTAGGCTGGAACTCACCACCCCAGACACATCTCAGCATAACGGGGTCGCGGAACGTATGAACCGGACGCTCTTGGACAAAGTCTGGGCAATGCTCACGGACGCCTCGCTGCCCGAGTCCTTCTGGCTCCATGCCCTTGAATACACAGCGCATATCCACAATGTCACCCCCACACGTGCACTCGATGACATGACACCCAAGGAAGCCTGGAGTGGGAACAAACCCAACCTCTCACGGCTTCGCGTCTTTGGCGCACGTGCGTTCGTCCACATCCCGGAGGATAAACGCACCAAGTTAGATGCGAGGTCACTGGTGTGCACACTCCTGGGATATGCTCCCCAGAGGAAAGCCTACAAACTTATCCACCGGCCCACTCACCGCATCCTTGAATTGCGCGACGGCGTATTCGATGAAGGGGGCCCAGCAATTCCGCACGTTGAGTGGACAGTCCTCGAATCTGACTCAGACAGCGAAAATGAACAGGCAGATGGGGTGGAAAATGAGATTGAGGGGGCGGAAGGCCCACAACTGACGGTAGAGGTGGAACTGCCACCACGTGCTGAACCGCAATGCGCGGTTGACACCACTCCACCTGCCCAGCCATCAATACAAGCAGTACAACCTACACCATACAAAGTGGACAACGTACCTGTCCAGCCCACTTCCGGACGACCGAGGTGTACCATACGTGCACCAACTCGTGATGACAACCCCCGGTATTCCACCACATCGTACACGCAATGTAAGAAATGTACCGAATGAGGAAACGTGGCACACATTGATGTGACCACTGACCCAAAAACGTACGCAGAAGCCATGTCCCGCCCCGATGCAGCAGAATGGGAAATGGCTTGCGACGATGAGCATCGCGCGTTCGAGTCCATGGATGTGTTCGAAATTGTCCCATGGCCACAAAACCGAAAGGTAGTTGGCAGCAAATGGGTCTTCAAAATAAAGTGGGGACCGGACGGAACAATAATCAAATATAAAGCTTGCCTTGTCGCGCAGGGATTCACCCAGATCGAAGGTATTGACTTCGACAAAACCTTTGCGCCCGTCGTGAAACTTGTGTCCCTACATGCGATCCTCGCCCTAGCCGCTGCACACAACCTAGAGGTCCATCAGATGGATGTCAAGTCAGCATACTTGAATGGAGAGCTGAAAGATGAAATCTACATGGACGCACCTCCCGGCTTTGACATTCCAAACAGCATGGTACTGAAACTACTCAAAGCCGTCTATGGGACTAAGCAAGGGGGGAGAGTCTGGTATGAGAACATCAAAGACTCACTAGGTGACATGGGCTACACCCACACTGATGCTGACCACGCCGTCTTCATCCATCATAACCACGAGCGCCTGTCCATAATTGCGCTCTACGTTGATGATATCACCATGGTCTCTGATGACCTAGATTCCATCAACATTGACAAAAACAAACTAAAACAGAAGTATCAGATGATGGACCTAGGGGAGATAACCTGGATACTCAGTGTACACGTCACGCGAAACCGGGAAGAGGGCTGGATAGCACTCTCTCAGGAGAAATACGTTGAAGAAGTTCTTCAACGCCTAGGGAAGTCGGATGTTCGACCGATCAGCACCCCCATGCTAGCAAATGAACACCTCCTGAAAGTGGACACCGGATGTGGACATCAAGTCCTACCAACGCACACTCGGAGCCATCATGTACCTCATGCTAGGCACCCGACCTGATCTCGCCTTCACTGTTGCAGCCCTTGGACGACACGCTGCGTGCCCCGGAAATGACCATCAACGCGCACTCGACTGCGCCATCCGATACATCCGAGGCACAAGCGACAAACGCCTAGTCTTCCAACGCGGTCTCGGGACTCAGCCAACCCTAGTCGGGTACGCGGATGCAGACTGGGCCAGCAACGTGAACGATCGCAAGTCCACATCGGGCTTCATCTTCATGTTGGCAGGAGGGGCTGTGAGTTGGAGCTCAAAGAAACAAGCCTCGGTTGCATTGTCGAGCACCGAGGCAGAATACATTGCAGGAGCACATGCCTCTAAAGAGGCCATTTGGCTGAGATGTCTACTCACCGAATTGGGTGAAGACACACATCTCCCCACCACTCTCCATATCGACAACCAGTCAGCCATTGCCATCGCGAAGAACCCAGAGTTCCATGACCGCACGAAACACATTGAAGTGAGACACCACTTCCTGCGCCAGAAAGTCGAGCTCTGTGAAGTCGAACTTGCTTACATCCCTACTGGGGAACAACTTGTGGATGTGCTGATGAAGGGGCTGAGTCAAGAGAAACATGAGCATTTTATGCAGGAGATGGGAATACGCCACTAGGGCTGAGGGGGCGTGTTGGAAACGCAGCCACCGCGTGGCAGAGAAACAGACCGAATGGACCGGATAGTTAGAACGCCGTGTTGATAC